>JARQZK010003614.1:612500-662500 GCA_030704885.1 Cynegetis impunctata
AGGGAGATAGAGTAACGAAAAAGCGTTCGTTTTCGTGTGGTCGTCTTTGACGTTTCTGATGTCTAAGACGTTCTGAAGTTTATACTTGATAATCTAGAAAAATCAGTCTAAATTCGCCTCTTCCTGTTTGATGTTGTATTCTTATGATTTTAATAATGACTTATAGGACCTTGACAATGGTGAATTACGATCATATTTACGAGGATATATTGAAAAATTCTTAGCCTACTATAGAACCAAACAAAATTTCAATGTCAAAATATTTTATTACTCAACATATTCTCCTCTTAATTGTATACATTTATTACAGCGAACCTGCAACGTCTCTAGACCTTTCAAAAAAAATGTTTCTTCTGGCTCTGCAAACCAGACCTCCACAGCTTTCATTACCTCCTCGTTGGAAGAAAATTTACGACCTTTTAAACTTTTTGTTAATGGATCGTAGAAATGTACCCAAGTCTCATCCATAGTAGCAATTCGGTTCAAGAAGTCTACATCGTTTTCAAATCGAGCACAGATCGAACGCGATGCTACTACCCTTGCACGCTTTTGGTCAACATTCAAACATTTGGGGATCCATTTTGCAGCAATTTTTCTCATGTCCAAATTGACGTGAACTATATGATGAACACATTCGTATGAAATATTCAGTGCTTCAGATATCCGTTTTAGCCCAATTCGACGGTCTGTTAAAATCATGTCATGAACTGCATCGATATTTTCGGGGACTGACACAGAAACTGGCCTTCCCGATCGGTCATCATCTTCAATGGAAAATTTACCTCTTTTGAAGCTTGCAGTCCAATTTTTCACGGTCGCATACGAAGGACATTGATCACCAAGGGTATTAAGCATATCTTCGTAAGGCTGCTTACCTCTTAACCCTTTTAAATACAGGTAGGTACTTGATGATGGCTCGATACTCCAATTTTTCGATTTTCACAATTTCGTATTCATATTTTTTCTTTTAAATTATTGCGTAACTCTGGTTTACTTTTTTGACGTCAAACTTTACACTGACACTTCTAATAAGTTATTGTTCGTTGCTATGGTAACGCAATATTTTGTTTATGCAGGGAACTGGTCTAGGCTAACTAGATATCAATACATCCTCGTACTGGTGTAAATATTAAAATTGGCGTTTTGGCGTTTAGGCCGTTATTACCTGGGCTACCGAACTTAAAAATTTGCGTAGGTAAAAAGCAAAACCCTATCTAAATACAAAATTTCATCCAATTCCAAATCAACAATTGGATTTTGTTGAAATTCAGGAAACGATTAAATTTAATACAATGTTCGGAGAAGTTAGTGGTGTTTTTAATTTGTAAAATCGACTTTTTGTGTTCATCAACACGAATTTCTATATTCCTTCCTGTTTATCCAATATAGAAAGCAGGACATTCGTCGCAAAGTATTTTGTAAACACCACTGTTTTCTACGATGTTAGTATTTTCCTTATTATTGACCAATAATATATAAAATATTATATTTAGTCTATGCGATAATTACAATTGATCCACTCAAACTCGTGGTTGATACCTATAGAATGTGAAGAAAAGAGTACACCTACGTAACGGAGCTCGCCCCATCTCAGCCCTTATGGTTTATTTTGAGCGAGAGGAATTTCAACCCCTACTGCCTACCCTCCATTCCCTGCTAGTCACTCGCGTCGACCGGAGGGGGGAGAGGTGTTCGGAATGAATTAGTGTTGTAAATATCCGTATCCTTTCGATATTCGGATAATCCGTATTCGGAACCAAGAAAAATCCGTATCCAATGCCCGGATACGTATCCAAAAGTTCAATCATATAAAAGGCAACCATAAATACACCACGACATCGGACCCGGGCGACCAAAGGATACGGAATCGGATCGGATACGAATGCTATAGCAAACGCAACAGCGCAGAGAGCAAATAAAAATAAAATGAAGAGCTAAACAAACAGAATAAATATAAAATAATTAGAGAGCTTTAAAGTCCGTGAGACACGGGTTTATTTTGGCAAAAAAATTCGTAAATATTTAATATTAATTTTTCATGAATTTATTGCAGCGTGTATAAAAAACTCGTGAATAACAAAAAAACAACATAAAAATTTGACAAAACACAAATACCTGTCAAATTTTCATATCAATTTTGTTTTGATTTCCGACCTACACTGCAATATTTTATGAAAAATTATGCAAAATATTTAAGAATATTTTTTGTCAAAAATGACACCGCGTCTTTTGAGCTTTATAACATACATTTTATGCGAAACAAGGTAGTGTTACGAATTTTGTCAGAAGTTAAATTAAATTGATGATTTCAAATAATTACTGAAAGATCGTTATTCCTCATTAAAAATATTTAGATCTACCATTAAATTGATTCAGTTAGCAACGCTGCAGGCGTAACCGCGTAACGTATAACATTTTTTATTCATAATTTAGGGAGTGAAAATGAAATAGGACGATGGATACGGAACCGCTGCTGGCAACCGTCAGTGACGGACGATTGCCAGCACCGCCACCGGTTCCGTATCCATCCTTCATGGCGCATTCGCTTCGCGCATTCGGAATTTATTTCCATTCATTACTAGCCATCCACTTCGATTCCGTATCCAAATATTCCGAATCCGTATTCACACAGACTGATTCCGGAATATACGGATCCTTTCAATATTCGGATTCAACGGAAATTTGGATACGTATCCAGACATCACTAGAATGAATGAAATCGAGCGAAATCTAATAAATCCATCCATCTTTCGCGGTCACTTCGTTACCTGACGGCCCGTGACAGTTGAGGGATCGGCGACGAGGTCGAGGACGATATTTTTTACGTAATTTATCACTGCAACTTGAGGAGCACGGAAAACAGCTGCTAAGCGGTTACCACGACATCGGTGCCACGTTGATATGGTCAGTCGCGTTCGTCCTGAATTTTTTATGACGAGATTGGCGAAGAATATTGTTTCAGTGCCAGTGATATTAACTTAATGTTGGTACATAAATAACTATTTTCTTCAAACGAAATTGTAACTATCCTGTTCATCATTGAAGTATGATCAAATAAGAGAAAATCCATCTTCAAAAGTCGGCCATCTCTATATATATAATTCAATTTTTGTGGTAATGCATTGAGTGAACAACGAAAATTCTTCAATAATTTAAAATTATCAAAATAATCTTCCGGGATACGAAATCTATATTGACAATGCGACCGGAAACCTTAGAAAACGTCAAGTCGCACAAGGTTTTGATCAGACACGCTATCTTCTTACAGAAAAATTTCATATTATAGCAAACTCTTCCGAACAATAATGGATTTTCCGAGTTCTTAGAACGCACCGACTCGAACGTTGGAGAGCAAGTTCATTTTTACACGTCTCGCCTGGAAAATTTTCCCATTTGCAGTCCCCGCCCCGCCCCACTGGAAGGCAGGAAGTCGGCCGAAAAACCTGCCCGCCGGCAGGAGTCCCCGAACTGTTTTATATTCGACGGGAATCTTTGAAGTTGGCCGAAACGGGGCGCAAGTTTTATAATTTGTTTTTTGCCTCTCGCAGATAATCCGTTGGATCATCTGGAAGCGCCCCCCGACGCCTCAGACGGTTTTTGCATAATGTCGACCGACGTAAAACGTCGTCCTACGTTTCCATGTTAAGTAGGTTATTTGCAAGCTACGCCGACTGGGCTAATAAAGGCGCTTCCTGTGACATTCGCTTTCTTTACGGACGACGCGCCGTTATATATGCTTTAATTCGTTTCGTTTGCGTGTAGTACCTACTCGAGATTATATTGAATGATAATCCGTCCTCGCTCTTTTGAAATACCATTAAATCTCACTATTGTGCCGAAATCTATATTTTACGCCTGTTTTCGGCGAAGGTAATTCCTTCTGTTTTCGTAATTCCTTCTTTTGTCTTCATAATTCTTCCTTTGTTGTTTTCGTAATTCTCCTTCTGTTGTTTTCGTGATTCCTATATTATTCAGTTCTGGCCCTCTATCGTCGTGCTAATATCTATGTGGATAATCCATTTTGGTGTCTCTGTAGGTACTTCTTGTTGATGTCCCAATAAATTTGTTCAATGCTTTCCTTTTTAATTCCTTATGTTTTTTATCTAAATACTTCAGCAATTCTTTCATAACGCTCTTGTTCTTGAACGAACTAATTTGATTTTGCTTCACTTTTATTCTATTAATCCGCCGATGTCAATTTTTTACATCTAACTTATGAAATTACGGTAAATTCAATTCCTTCTGTAATTTCGGTGAATGTCGCTAGAGTGTCCCTATTGTCTACGTAATTCATCAGAATTTAATGTTATTTTTTTTATATCCATGTTATTCATCTCAATATGTTGATGTTTTATTAAATTCCTTTCGATTTTTTTAAAATTCGTTTGGATATTTTATGGAACGATTTCTTTCAAGCGGTGTGCGGTTAGAGTTAGGTGGAAGTCTTCATGTAACGAAGAAACCCTTCTACCAATTCCTCTTTATGTCGGTATGCCGCACGTACACTCGCATACTCGCACAGTATCGTGATTCGAGCAGACGACCCTATCTACTAATTATTTTTGAAACGAAAGTTAATTGAAACTTCACCGGAATACAGCAACAGATGGTTGTCAGTACGCTGTGAAAGATAATATTGAATAGGAATAGATACTCACAAAAATACACTAAACTTGTGAATTTTCTAATTATAGTGATTCCTATGAGGTTTTATGATCACAGCCATACAAACTCAATAATTAATAGGAAGAATTTATATATTTGTTTCAAATCATACTCGAGTTATATTGTCTCATTATACAGAACTTTTGCAATGAAGATTGGAGAAATGTAAACAAGAGTAAGTATGTGTAATACAAACATATAAAAGTAAGTTAATAAAATTTTATAATTTGATACAAGTATTTACTGTTTACATACGTTTAATGTACATGTAATTCGAGTGTTTATTCATTATTTACATACATTACAGAGAGACAATAGTGAAATCATATGCTCAGCGTCAAGAATAGTATCGAAAAGCCCTTACGACCGCACACGTTTTTCAAATATTCCTTTCGGCGATTTTTAAATTTTTTCGATTTTTTTTTCTACTTTTATATCTTTCGTAAGTATGGAAATATTCTAATTCAATTCTGTGTTTCTTCAATGCTTTCGACACATAATTACCTCTGGTAGTTACTTCCGTATAGGTTTGGTTTTACTTCCGATGCTTTCTCTGTGAGTATTGTATTTTCTAGTGTTTTCAATATTTTTACCTATTATAAAATTCCTATTGTAATTCTTTCCGAAACCTCAGCTATTATTGCGACTCTTCTAATGATCCCTTTCAACGCCTCTGTCGTCCCGGTCAGGACCCCCGCGCTTTCACTAATCTCTACGTTATTCTTTTTAGCGTATCACTAATTCCTTTCAATGCCTTCTATAACTCCTTTGAAGCTTCTATAAGTGCCTTCGTACTTTCCGTGCTTTATTTGACGGGCTCTGTGATCGCTTGGTTTCCTTCCTATTCCATTCGCCTCTGTTGAATGCTTGTTGCTTTATGTTGAAGAACCATTATCTTCGCCACCCATAGAAAATATTGGTTTCTTCATATTCAATATTTATACTGAAAAGTTTTTTTTAAAACTCTATATTTCGGACCCAATATGCGGTCCTTCCTCAGGAATTACTGAAAAACCACATTGAATAATTTTATCTTAACGAATAAAAAGTTAGACAATAACTTACATATGACAAAGTCAATAAATTAGCAGAAACGACATACGGAAATTAAGTTATCGACTGTTTTGATAATTTATTGACTTTGTCATATGTAAGTTATTGTCTAACTTTTTATGCGTTAACTATAAATTTCAATGTGATTTTTCAGTAATTTCTGAGGAAGGACTGTCCCCTTTCCTTGCCGAGAACCTAAAGTTTTTGAGAAAAATTGTTTCCTAGGATTTCATTAAATATAGCAATACTCCTTTTTACTTAATATCACACACACACACACACACACACACACACACACACACATATATATATATATATATATATATATATATATATATATATATATATATATATAGTAGTATAATAGGTATATTAGTAATTTCTATTAATCCACCGAATTCTGTAATAAACTTTTCTCTGGATAAAAATCGATACAGATATGTTTGAAGTAATCCTCAATAATAATTTGTTATTATATTGTTTACCAAAAATACCACAATAGTACTTTTTTCTGACATATTAAAAAATACATATAATAATTGTTTTTTTCGGACACCCTGTGTTTCATGATGATAAAAATCGGTACAGGTATGTTTCATGTGATCCTAATTTTGAATCCATCATTATTTCTCGTGAAAATTATACTTAGAATACTTTTTGAAATGTGGATCAATGAAATTGGTCCCAGTTGGCCACGATAAATTTCTTGTTGGATGGACATTTCAAATTTCTATTCAACAAAAAATAGTTTTTCAACATCGATCAAATAATAACGATTTTACAGGGATATATATATATATATATATATATATATATATATATATATATATATATATATATATATATTGCCGGTACATTTTGACTTCTTCAGCGTCTCCCAGAAAACTAAATGAACTAAAATTTGATGTCTGTTTAGTTTGGTAAATTCATTCAAAATTTAGACAACATCAAACTTCATCCAAGTAAGCAGTGCGGAGATGCATTAGGGAAAGTTTTCCAAACATATCCCAAATTCAGCCTCCTATCTCTTCGGAAGATGCATGGAGCGGTTTTTTTTTATTATTGCTGCTTCTTCAAACCCCCACAATATTTATTTCAATTTGTTTTCTTCATTTCAATGATCTACTCAATCTCGTAGTGCCAGAGCGATTCCAAATCTGCGTCAATAAATTTCCGTATTCTTGCTAATTTCTGAGTTATAAAATTAGGGTTGTAATGTAGGTTCAGCGCAGAAAAACTCAATTTACATTATCAATTGGGCCCCAATGAAAATTGGACCGTGAATCCTGAAAGGTTGAGGAACGTTGTACGTAGTCTATACCGGGTGTCCACGGAAGGTGGCTCACCTCTATAACTTGTTTGTTTTCGGAGATTATGAAATGAAATTTGGAGGAACTGTTTAATGCATAAAACTGCATTTTTTGACAAGTAACTCAACTTCATGCAACTTCCGGTTCCACAGGAAGTGACATAAACTTTCGATTTTTAAATGGGACATCTGGTATATTTTCGTTTTTTCGTCTCCATATGACATTCAAAATACAACCATGTATCATTTGTTACTTTTTGAAACAATTTTTTTATTTTTTTTTAAAATAAATTTTAATTATGGCTATGGATGTGTTCAAATAACTAATTTTGGTCCTGAAATGTATAAAATAAATAAATACAATATTACTATTTTCGATCAAAATGTTTCAGCTATGTGACGTTCGATTTTAAAACTTTTATTACTATTTTTTTCCAAATGGCAACATGGTGGCTCGTCGGGTTAAAAAAAAGATAATTTTATTACGATTAATTTGATACCATACTCTAGGTATTAGGTTGAAAGAAAACTTTCGATAAAAACCTGCAATCCCATAACCTTAGAATATTCTTTAAATGAAGAATATTATTGAGATTAAAATAACATTTGAAATCATCGAGTAGCCTGTGACCAATTCAACTGAAACAAAATCCCGAAGCCACGCCCACAAATCTACGTCCCAAGACGGTAAACGGGGCCATTTAAGGACCGACTTTATTTATTTGAACGCATCATCTATAGCTATCTAGAATAAAAATTCATTTCGAATAAGAAAAGGAAACAACGGTTACAAAAAGTAACAAATGATACTTACATGGTTGTATTCCAAATATCATATGGAGACAAAAAAACTGAAAATATACCAGGTGTCCCCTTTAAAAATCGAAATTTTATGTCACTTCCGGTGAAACCGGAAGTTGCATGAAGTTGTGTCACTTGTCAGTTTTATGCATTAAGCAGATTCTCTAAATTTCATCTTATTATATCCGAAAAGAAAAAAGTTATAGGGGCGAGCCACCTTCCGTGGACACCCGGTATAGGATGTCATGAAGTACACCTACATACTTAACGAAACTCGCCCCATCGCAGCTAACACAGTGTATTTCGAGCGTCGGGAATTACGACCCCTATTACTTCATTCTCTACCGTCTTCATCCCTTTCGCGTGGCGAGTCGCTAGCATAGGCCGGAAGGGAGAGCGATTTCGGAATGAATGAAATCGAGCGAAATCTAATAAATCCACCTATCTTTGGCGGGGCCACTTCGTTACCTGACGGCCCGTGACAGTTGAGGAATCGGCGGGGAGGTCGAGGACGATATTTTTCACGTATTTTATCCTTGTAACTTGAGGAGGACGGAATACACACCTGCTCGACGGCGATCACAACAGCGATGCCGCATTGTACGTTACGTCATATTGTCATTATGAAAAAACGATTTGATACATAATATTACTAGTTTTGAATATACCAACAAACATTTTTCAATAGATCCTGTAGAGCAGCGTTTCTCATAACTTTCAGGATTCGCGGCCCAATTTCATAATAATAATGTATTTTGAGTTTTTTGGCTCACGACCTCAATTTTGAACCTCACATTACATGTTACGAATAGTGTGTTAGGGATTCGTTCCGTAATATTTCCGAAGGGCTCTGAATTTCCGAGGAAGAAACCTTCATAGAATTCGAACGACAAAATATAGATCTCAGCTAAATATAGAAAAAGCACCAAGTGTCTATTTCTGATATCAAGACTTTCTACGAAAAATTTCGCTCTACAAGACAGACCGAAGGAAGTCACTAATCGCTATTTGCATTACTAGGGAGGCAAGTGCTACTTGTCCTCTCGTAGGATGTAGGTGACTAGGTAGGTGAACATCCAAGAGAGGAAAAGGCACTTCACTCCCGTGTAATGCATATGATTTTTCCTTCTACCCTAAATTGAACCTTTTTCGAAACTTTATTTATACAGCACAAATAACGAATTTATGTTTACTGTCACTGCCAGTCAACCACGGAATCCTACATATTTAAAATGAGAGGAAGGAAAATTACTTTTCCTCCCTAGGGAGGGAAATACGACTTTCCTCCCTGATGTGAGGGAGGAAACTAAGTACTTTCTGTAGAGGTAGTAGGAAATAATTATTTAATTTGTTTTTAATTCAGCAAGTTTCGATTAAGAAAGTTTTGATGTAGTAAGTTGTTTTAATTCAACAAGTCAATTATTGAATATTGTGACGAAATATATGTTTTCTACGAATGTCAATAAAAACCTTTATTGTATAGGTATTCAAAAGTAATTTCGGAACATAGTGCATGTCTCGATTTTTATATATGATACTCAGGGAACTATTTCAATACTTTATGCAAGCAGCCAGACCGTTCGTATAGGCCAAAAATCCCGCCAGACACAAATGAAGTGTTCGTATGAGTATGACAGTATAGTAATAGATTGAAAATAAGCATGCAAGTCCTTATTGTGTCCAATTCATACTTATTTCTAATAACGAGATAGTTTCCTCGTGAATTTCCTAACAAGTCCCGAAAGTTCGCCGACTGTGGGGGGTAAATGAACTCGTAAAGATGTAAAGGAAACTTTATCTCGGAGCCTGCCCGCGCTCCTTTGTGCGGACGTATCAATTTCTTCGGAACGACTCTCAACGACGCGTCGTCATTCGCCATAACGACGCGTCGTGAGCATGTCTCATCGTCTTTTAGACTATCGAATAAACGTTCCCCCTTTCGGCTGTTCGTTAAGTCGATGGCCGCGAAAAGGACCGTGAAACATCAACAGGTTATCTACGGATCTCTTTCGGGTCGGTCTCCGGATTCCGTCCAGGACCGATCGATAGATATGTATTTGATGTATGACGGTTGATTCGACTGATAAAAAGCGTCCTGTTTATCAGACAGAAGATGATTTTAATGTGAAATAATTATATGAAGAGATGAAAATAGCGTGAACAGCTGAGTTTTGTCACTAAGGTCGTATTTTCCCTCGGCTAGATCTACCTTGTAGTGTAAATCTTTCTAAAGAAAGCTGCACTCGGAAATGACAATTGATCTTGGATTGATCAAGTCCTGGTGTGATGCAAACTTACTTCGCTTCAACGTGGATAAAACCGTCGCCTTGTTTTATAGAGATAACTCCCAGGATCTATTCCTGCAAAACCATGCCATTGAAATAGTCGATAATGTCAGATTTTTAGGCCTCTTTATCGACAATAATCTCAAACTTCACTGTGCATGTCATAGCTAAAAAATTATCATCGACCTGTTTCGCTATTAAATCCATCTCAAGAGAATTAGATACGGCATTTACAAGAATTGCCTATTTTGCATTGTTCGAATCTCATCTTCGTTATGGTCTTCCCTTCTGCAGTTCATGTAATTCTTCACAACTTGACACCATTCTCAAATTGTGTAAAGAGCAATTCGCTACATGTTTGTACTGAAAATTAGGGCTCATTGCAAGCCTTACTTCAAGAAAAATGGAATTTTGAGGCTTCCTTCTTTATATTTACTTGAATCTATGTGCTTGATTCATAAGTATTTTCATGCCGTACCCTTGGTGTCACAGCACGGGTATTCCACCAGATCTTCGGGACATCATGTTCACCTCCCTATTCCTTCCTCTGAATTAACAAAAAAGTCCATCATTTACAATGCTAAGAAATTTAACACCTTAACATCACCTTCCAGAGGAATTACAATCCATAACTTCCTTGACCAATTTTCGGAAACGAACTAAATCTTATTTTCTTGATAGACCTCATTACTTTATAGAGGACTACTATTTTGAGCATTTATTGATCGATATGACCAAATATAATAACACAGGCATCAGCTTCGATTGAGGAGGATTTGACACTATCGGTTCTTTTGTATAGTTTGTATATATTTTGTATGGAAATGTGGTGTAATTTTTATTTCTAGGTATTACATTGTTTAGTTTGTGTTTATTTTTATGTTTTACATTGTTTATTTCGTATATTTTTCGCTTTGTCAATGAAGTGTATAATTTTAAAACAATAAAGCATATTTCGATTTGATTTGATTTGAAAGGAAAAAACGGAACCCTTGTAGGATCACTTTGTTGTCCGTCCGTCCGTCTGTCTGTTAAGACCCTTTTTCTCAGGAACGCGTGGAGGTTTTAAGCTCGATTTAATATCAAATACTCAGGTCTACTGTCCCTTGTAGCTTTGGAAAAATCAAACTTCTAAGCCAGCGCATTCGAAAGATACAGCCGTTTATGCCGAAAATTTTCGACACTCGCAAGAGAATCAAAACCTGCAGGGTACTTCCCGTGAGTTCAGAATCTTGAAATTTGGTACGAAGCAACGTCTTATAGCACAGATGAAGGAAAAATTGCGAAAACCGTAAAATTTCAGTTACATCATATAATAAAAAAAAATTTGTACGGAACCCTCGGTGCGCTAGTCCGACTCGTACTTGGCCGGTTTTTTTTTTTAGGTCCATATGGCCTACAAAATGCCCTGGAAGCCTAAAGTTCAGTCCATGCGTTCCCTTGCTATTTCCTTCCTCAAAGTTTTTAAAAAATTTTATCAATTAAATTATATTGTTACTTCAGGTACTTGCAGTTGTCTCCTCCGTCATCTAGACTATCATATTATTTAAAGTCGCTGAATACAATCATTATAGTTTGTCGTAAACGTTCTTTCGTTCGAAAATTATTCGACTTTTCTCTCTATCCTCGTACACTAACGGATGAAATAACTGCGGCGCTTTCAAACCGTAAAGCTACCACTTCTGTGGGTTAGTCCGACGTCGCCAGTTCGCCGCCCGTTGCCCGCCGAAACGTTTGTAAATTATAAGCCGATGAGACGGCAGCCTGATGATGGTTTTTGCAGAAATCCGTTTTGTCGTAACTGCCCCGTGGTTAATTAGGCCTGTCATTGCCACGGTCGAGTGACGGACGCCACAATTGCACCCCAACTGGGGAACTCGTTTGCGTTCATTGTTTGAGACGATGACATTTCACGAGAGAGTTTCGAGCGTTCGTAGAGGTCCTTTTAGAACGCGTGGTCACGTCGGTTCTTCGTGTTGGACATAGTTATGTAAATCGAAAAGCATCATTCGCGATATTGCGTTCTTCGGGTTTTCATGTTTCCATGTTGTTTTTTATTGGGGACGCATTTACACAACATCTACTTACTCGTCTAAGTATTATCGGTTTTATATGGGACTCTGTATGCGTTGAGTCACTCAACTTCGATATCACATCGCTTGTGGAGAATTTGATGTACTTAGATACGTCCAAGATTTTTCACAATTAGCGTATTATATTTGAAATTTATCAGAAGCTGAGATGAAATAGTTATTTATGTACCAAGTGCGTTATATGCCCATCGAGCGTTAGAATCTAGTTACGCACGTGGTGCATACAAGATTTTATTTTTCACGAGAAAATTATTTTATTATAATGAAAAATCGATTTTAAAATCGGTTCATTGCTCCTATACCCTCCATTTTCCTTCTTATAGTAGACACGTCCTTTGTTGATATTTTGACGTTCGTGAATATTGTTGTCATCGTATTTAGTGAATGTCATTCCTGCTTTCTTTGTGTAGTTTTATAGAAATAATGGAAATGAAAATAATTTACCCAAGAATATCATAGAAAATGCAGCCAAAGCTGCGAATAATTCTTTGCCGGAGAAATCCAGATTCGTATACGACAAGGATTATGAAGTATTTAATCAATGGAAGTTGCTTCATTTCTCCTCGTACAATTAGCGGGCCTTATGATCCATAATGGCCGCGCATAACGCCTTAGGGCATGAGTGTGTTTATAGCAACCGTATCGAAGATAAAATCAACAAATAATATACAAGTGAAAAATAAATAAAATATAGACACATTCCAGTTGTATGTAAATAACTAAGTGTGTAAACAAATCTCGGAAGTCAATTTTAACCTTCTTCTACTTATCGTATCGATTTGAAACTTTGCAAGTGTAGGTAATTTTGATGACAACACGTTACTTTGATTTTTGAATCGATATACCTAATCTGCGTTGATGAAAAGTAGCAGAAATATTACTTTTCTCCGCCTACAAAATGGTGAATGAGCGAGGGCGACAATTTTTCGAAGAAAATTTTGATAGTGAAAAATGAATTAATAAAGACCAAAAATATCGTTAATACTCAAAATATATAAATTATGAAGACTATAAATTTTTGTTGAATTCAATATGCGTTATCTATCAATACTGTTGTAACATCTGATGTTGAAATGCCAGAAAGCGTAAAATGCTTTTCTGTAGCGTTTCTTTGAAAAACACGTACCTACTTTCAATTAGTTACGATTATGCGTCCTACAAGTTGAAAACAATTTTTGTTCATTGAAGGTATTTAGAGGTTATGGAATTCGTTCTCGAATCATAACTGAATAGAGTTTGCGAGATTTGCAATTCAAACCAACAGTAACCGTGCGTTGTCATTGATGAATAGTTGGTAGGTATAGCGCGATATGACCCACTTGACAAATTGTCTGTTACACATGAATCGTAAGTCAGACGCAGTATGGCCATCGTCATTATTTATATGATGAATTCAGGCTGGATGCTTACCTACATAAGATGTTATATTGAGTGAAAGGCTAAACGGTGGTTTTCGGCCGTTTATATATATATATATATATATATATATATATATATATATATATATATATATATATATATATATATATATATATATATATATATATATATATATATATATATATATATATATATATATATATATATATATATATATATATATATATATATATATATATATATATATATATATATATATATATATATATATATATATATATCTACATATATATATATTATTAGTAATTAAAGTATGAAAATTGTTCATGAATAGATGCACTAGTAACTTCACCAAAATTATTTATTAATTAAATCACAAAAGTATTTCGCAGCTTAGCTTAACGTCGAACAGAGGAGACTGTGTACTCGTTCAAGCCCGCATTGACAATGAATCAACCCAATGCATCACATCGGGGCATGAACCCGTCATCATCTCCCGGCTCGAAAGCGGCGACAAGGTCAGCTTATGTAACCATTCTCAAATTCATGAATCACGTACTCATTCTTTTGATGATTCTAACACGGCCAACCTGACTGCAGTGACGCTCTCGGCGCTGCCAGCTGAAATTAAAATAATTCGGCCAAAACATATATCTATAAGTTTGTAGGAATCTCTACCACCTCCCGGCTCTACCACTAACGGGACAGAGACCGAAAAATAAAAACATTAGTAAATAAACATGTGGAGACTTCAGCTGCCACCTGGTTCTGCTACTTACGAGACAAAGACCAAGAAAAGGAATATAATAAACCCAAAATTAAATGACTTCATTGGGATCATTCTCATCATCTTTTTCCATGAATTCCAGTATCCTTGCACATCGTAAGACTGGGTACATTCTAGAGGCCACGCTCTTAGTTGATGCTCTTTTGCAGCCCTGGCTGCAATATTTGTGCCAAGCTTCCCAATTTCATACCGTCCATCTTCTGAACACAGCAAAACTTCATATGGTCCCAAAAACTCGGGATCGCTCCTGCCAACATGCATCTGCGAATCTCTTGTGCATCAAGACAAATTCACTCGGGGAACATGTAACATTATCTCTGCGCTTTTGGTTCGTGATACTCAAACGGAAGTTGATGCAAGCTTCTCTCGCTGTCTGTTCAAACTACGATTGTGAACCGGTGTCAAGTCTTTTGACAAATCCTCCAATAAGGCCCGAATAGAAGGTGTACAATAAGGAATTCTTTATTTTCCATAGTCCGCTCGACCATTCTGACTTAATCTGTGTTTCAACTTCAAGAAGATTTCTGATGGTTCTCATATAACGCTCTACCTGCCATTTCGTCTATGAACATCAGGTGTTACAAAGTGGCGTTTACTGTTTCACTGTTCCAAATATTTTGGAAACGTCGTATTATTAAATGACGCATCACATTCCATTATGATTTGCATGAGTGTTCCAAATAATGGTAAGGCATTTTGCAATTTCTCACGCATTTCAGATGTAACTGAAAGGCAAATTTCCAAAGGCAAATAGTATTTAGTAAATGCATCGACAATAACAAGTATATGCTTGAAACCATTTGTTGATACAGGCAATGGTCCTAAGTAATCAATATGCAGAGTGTTCAATGATTCTTTTGGCTTTTCTACTGGATTTATGAATCTCTGAAGTTGTCCAGTCCTTTTGTTCTTGACTGCGTTTCGAACAATGCCGCGAAGAACCAATTCTGCCAAATCAACTTGAGACCTATTCTCAATTATTTCACAAATATAGATTTTTCACTTATCCAGCTTCTATCCATTCAAAACCGATCTTTGCTTTTTTCCATTTTTCTTCACTTATACCTGTATCATACTTGCATAAATTGTTTACACATTTTTATTTCTGTCGTTAATGTAAGTAAGTTTCCACAAATTCTTTCCGAAATCTGGATTCCATTGTTCAAACCATTTTGTTTTCAGAATCATTCGATATAAACATACCGATTTTCGCCAAAAATTGTACATCAGATAATCGAATTTCCATTTTAATATGTTCAACTGACTTACCCATTTGCGGCAATCATTATTTTCTGGTCTAAAATACCAACAGTAAATCAAACTGATCTCAAGATTTCTGGGGCTGCAAGGCCTTTAACTAATTCTAGTAATACTGCCTTAGTTGATCCATCACTTTCACTAGAAGCCATTTTCATTTATTTGTCAAGTCAATGTTTAAGCACAAAAACACAAAGATTTTTTGTTCTGATTCACCACTAGAACACCATTCAACAGTCCAATTACGGCGTTAAGGCACAATCCCGCTTCTGATGTTAGAAATTAAAGTATGAGAATTGTTCATGAATAGATGCACTAGTAACTTCACCAAAATTATTTATTAATTAAATCACAAAAGTATTTCGCAGCTTAGCTTAACGTCGAACAGAGGAGACTGTGTACTCGTTCAAGCCCGCATTGACAATGAATCAACCCAATGCATCACATCGGGGCATGAACCCGTCATCATCTCCCGGCTCGAAAGCGGCGACAAGGTCAGCTTATGTAACCATTCTCAAATTCATGAATCACGTACTCATTCTTTTGATGATTCTAACAATATATATATATATATATATATATATAAATATATATATATATATATATATATATATATATATATATATATATATATATATATATATATATATATAGATTAAGACTTAATAAGGGGTTGCAACGGATAAATAATGGCCTAGTGTGACGTACTTCATTTATTATATATAAAAAATCCCAAGTAAGGTTCTGCTCTTGCCGATCATGTAAGACAAATGGATCATAGTATGAATTATCAAGATGCCATTGTACTGGAATATGAAAAAAACCTAAAAAAAAAACGGTAATTTCTGGAGATGTACCTCATTAAAAGAAGTTCCTATTCCATGCACTCTCGATTGGACATAAAAAATATAAGCGACATATATTCCTTTTTGCTTCAGTACAATTCAACAATTCGAGCAAATAGTAACTAGAATGTTGCACTAGACATGGTTACAGTATTGGGAAATGGGAACTGTCACTTAATTTCAAGAATTAGTCAGTGGTCGAACGAACAATTTGTGACAGTGATTCTGTGTTCCAACCTCAAATTTGCAACTACTGACGTCAAATTAACAGATTTTCAGATTTTAGCTTTTAACTTATAATAATTAATAATTGTTTGTCTACGTGAAATTTACTTAAGTTCATTGGTTCTTTGTTTTACTAAGAGAGAGATGTTCCTGAAGATTGTTTGTTCTGAGACATGTCGCTTTTATTTTTGATACCAACTATTTGGTGAGTTCACTGACAATGTTTTATTTTCGTAAGTTTGTAATCAGCGTCTTATTGCAGTGTCCTGAAGAAGGTTACAAACAGTAACCGAAACGTCGACATAAATAAATGAAGTACACACACATTATTTATCCGTTTCAACCCCTTATTAAGTCTTAATCAATATATCGAAATACGGAGGTATATCTCGACAAATTTATATATATATATATATATATATATATATATATATATATATATATATATATATATACATATACAGCTACCCAGGAACGCGTCCTACAAAATTCATTCTCACAGAAACTGCACACAACTGATTTGTATAATTCTTTCACCCAAAAGACATGGCGGGGATGTGCCCAACAAGTATCCAAAATTTCATCGAAATCGGATAAATAGTACCTATAGGAACGCATAAAGGACAAACAAGTATACATTCATATACAGATTGTCCAGAAACTATATCCTGCCAAACTCAAACTACAGATGTTAGATTATGATTTGATGTCCATCTAACCTAATTTACCTTTATCCAAAAGTTTCTCCTAAGGGAGCTAGTGCCCATTGAAATTGGCGCTGTTAAGTCAGTTTTTCAAACAAGTCTCAAAAAAACGCTACCTACAAACCCGTATTATTCATTACCATCACAATCGTTCAACGTGGAAGGGGCAACGGGTAAACTTGGTTGAATTTTTTGTGTTGCAGTTTATTGACAAATTTAAAAAAAAAAATGTGCTCTTGTCTGAATTCGCACTCATGCACCATTTTTGAAAAAAATAAATTAGAATTCTTTGACCAACTCTGTTGTCAAAAAACTAATACCCAAAAAATTTTACCAAATTAACCCGTTCCTCCTCCCACATTGGATGCTTGTGATGGAAAGAAAGAACGCGGGTTTGTAGTTAACAATTTATCACTGCAGGGTTATACAATGTGCCAAGTTTGAAGATTGTAGGTAGCGTTTTTTCGTTCTGTTTGCTTAAAAAACTGACTTAACAGCGTCATCTTCAAAGGGCGCTTGCTACCTTAGGACAAACTTTTGGATAAACATAGATTAGGTTAGATAGACATAAAATCACATCTAGTACCTATCTGTAGTTTGGCAGGATAGTTTTCGGACACCTACATATATATATATATATATATATATATATATATATATATATATATATATATATATATATATATATATATCTATATATATATATATATTTATATATCTTTACATACATTCCGCTCTCTGTTCGCTTAGATCCTTTAAACTACTCATCGGATTTTAATGCAGTTTTCAGCAATAGATAGAGTGGTTCAAGAGGAAGATTTATATGTATAATATATACATATTAAGTATAATACCGAAAAGCCGAAAAATTTATTTTTGTGCGCTTAAATCGCAAAAGCTGGCTAATCCTTACGAGATAGATCAAATTAATGTACTACGGAATTGTATATCTTAAAAAGATCGATACAACAGTCTCCTAAGGATAACCCACAGTAACCATTTTTATAATTTACATATTACAAAAATGATATTTGTTATTTACCAGCTATTTCATAAAATGTAGTATTATTACTTAAATCAGTAGTGATCTTAAGAATGCAATCTCCGTCTATGCGCATAATCCAACACTTTTCATTTGATGATTCGATATGCAGGGAATGTTCATTCATAATTTTATGCTGATCATGAACCTCCCGAGAAAATTGCTTATTTGTTACATTTAGGGCGCTATTGCAACTAGAGTCGAATATGATTACATTCCGCTTTCCGTCTCACGCGCGGTTCACGCTGATCGACAGCCGCGATGACATTGAACGACGGTCCGCAAATTATTCCACTTTTTCGCATTATTCATGCGTTTTCCGTTCTCGACTTCTCGACGGATTGTTCCACGTGCGTGTTATTATTACGCGATAACCTCGCTCGACGAAAGAATGATAAATAATTTGTAGCAGGCCCCATTTGACTTGCAAAACGCGGTCTCCGTTGTCCCGAAGTGTCATCGGACGTGTCGTCATCGTGTGACAAATTCCCGTCAATCTGGCATCGACCGCGACCTCCGGATCGACGACGTTGTACCTACGATTGCGATATGGGAGCAGGGCCGGATTTACCAATAGGCTGATGTAGGCTGCAGCCTATGGGTCCCCACCACTCAAGGGGCCCCCACCAGAATTGAAATTTGTAGAGTACAGATGAGCAGTTAGATCATTTCCATAAATATATAAACAGTTTCTACAACTCGATTCAATTTACAAAATAGTATAAAACGAAAACGGTACCTTGAATTTCTTAGACGTTCAGATTACTAGGAAATTGAATTCTCTTACTTTCAACATTATAGAAAACCAACCTTCACAGATACTTTAATTCACAGCGACTAAAATAAAACTCAGTGATTTTCATTCGTTCATACATAGGTTGTTCACTATTCTATTATCGGAAACAAATTTTCAAACCGAAGTTAATACAATTAAATTATTAGCCACCAATAACGGTTACAATGAAAGTCTTATCGATAAGCTCATTGGGAAAAAACGAATAAAGTATATGTTGCATTCAATATACATCACGAAAACTATTAATGAAGAACAAAAATGCTTCCCAATGAATTATGTGCCGAATTTGAGTAACAGACTATCGAAAAATAACATTAAAACAATTTGTACAAATAAAAGAAACTTGAAGTCACTCTTGGTCAATAATAAAGAAAAATCTAACATCGGAGAAAACAGTGGTGTTTACAAAATATTTTGCGACGAATGTACTGCTTTCTATATTGGACAAACAGGAAGGAATAGAAACATTCGTGTTGAAGAACATAAAAAGTCAATTTTACAAAATAAAAAGACCACTGGCTTCTCTGAACATTGTATAAAATTCAATCATTTCCTGGATTTCAACAAAACCCAATTGTTACATTCAGGTAACAAAGGAAAACGCCTTGACCCTCTTGAAATTCTCGAAATAAGTTCCGCCCATAATAATCAATTACCCCTTGTAACCGATCTAATTGATTTTCAGGTATCACCTTTGCTTTTGTCTGTTTTATAAAATAAGATTTAATACTCTCCTGTAGTCAGCCTTGATAATGAGTTCATAACTCGAAACATGTCGACTATTCGTTACTGCTAAATGCAGTACCTATCTAAATATTTTTATGTAGTGAAACATAAGCCAAAAGTGTTTAATTTTGAAGTTTATACTTAATTGTATATAAATTTAGTTTATAAATTTAATAATCTATGAACGGCACTTCATACCAAAGTATAAAAATCAGATTGTAGCGAACCGTGAAATTTAGGGGGCCCCACCACTTCTCAGCCTACAGGCCCCAAAAATGTTAATACAGCACTGTATGGAAGTTGAATCCGCGTGATCTCATATCATTTATAAACATTTGCACACGTTTATGTTCAATTTATACGATTGACGCAGTGTCGTAGTCAGTGTACTCACAGTGGTACCGTCCGGTCGATCGGTGATTTTATAAAAACAGTATGAAGTAATCAAGCTTTCACGGGGGGTATGAGGACGTGCTCAACTAGGGCACTTGAGATCGTTATAAATCTCACACCTCTACATCAAGTGATTTACAGGTAAAAATCAAATCATGAAAATATAAAATTTGACCATGGCCAATTTAGTATACTACATGAAGTGAAGAAGGAAAATTCTTCAATAATTTAAAAAAATCATCAAAAACAAGTTTCCAAGGTTGTTTGATAATTTTTTATATCATTGAAGAATTTTCCTTGTTCATTTTATGAAGTATATTGAATTGACCATGGTCAACATGTATATTTTTCATTATTTGATTTTGAATATATGGAATATCGCTACAGGTATTTATAGAGCGCACTCTCGTGAGTATGTCCAGAGTTTTTAAAAACGCTATGTTAGCGTACTTTGGAACCGCATACCCCGCAGTTGCGTATGACATTACATGTCAGGAAATATGTATTCTCGCGACGGGATACTGCATTTTCGATCCAGGCGGTGAATTATTGGTTTCCAATATCCTTGGTGGAGGGTGCTCTGGGTTGTTATCCAGATAATAGTCCCGACCGCGATTCGTATTGGGGAACAATTAGAAATTTGTTAATTCACTCCGAGTCAAATAAACTGCACTGATGAGATCTAATAAGATCGAAACAGCTGTATGCAGTATGTTTTTTCGTGGTTTTTGGAAATTTGCCAAACTCTACATCTTCTGCAGATTGAGTTAGAGGGTTCAAACTTGCTACGTAGATCAAGTAAATATTGAGTAAGTTTCCTCAGTCGGTGACTATTTCGTTCAAATCGCATGCCGTCCTGCTTCGCTATCAGTGCACGATGAACTTCGCGAATTTTTTTGGTTGAAATTTGGTACGTGGGTTGAGTTGATGTTGAGGAACGTTCCTTCGTTGGTTTAAACTTTTTTACTCAACCACGATGCAAGTTTTTAGCAGGTTTTCACTTTGAAAACCTGCTTATTAAAATGGGTGCGATTAACAAAGTTGGACCTAAGACCAAGATTTTTTTTTTGGTATGTATGTATGTGCTTATGTATTTTAGCGTTGTTTACACGATAAAGGGCGCAATTTTGAAGCAATAAGGTTGAAAGTTTGTAAATAGGTAGTTTCATATGATATCTTGGATGGGATTGTTTTTGGTTCGAATTGGTTGGGGGGTTGACCCCCCTGGGGGGAAAATAAGTACGTAGTTTCGTATGATACCTTGGATGTGATTGGTTTTAGTACGAATTGGTTGGGGGGTTGATCATATTTTTTAAACTGGATACGTTATGAAAACCTGCTCTTCTAATGCAGCTCGCTGCGATAGAGTTTTTTCTGTAATAAAATAAATTATTATTTTCAACTTTTTTATTCGGTTTGCTGTTCAAGCGAGATTTTTCAAAATACAATTAAATTCGTTAGAATCGCGCAAAATACGACCTTAGTGATAAAGCTCTGCTGCTTACGTTTTTTTAATTAATTTAATCTATCCATCTCTTAGTCTTGACCAACAGAAGGTCAAATGTTTCTTCAAACACGAGTAGGCATAGAGAAAAAAAATTGTTACGCTTGAAAGAAGCGACGGGGGGTAATCACTATTTCATAATACGATATTGCATCTGAATAGGTACGGTAAATTAAGAAGATATTGTTGTACTGGGAAATATCGATATATCATCGCTTTATGTATGATACGAGAGTAGATCGTTTTCCGGGTCTGTTATTCGAACTCTTTGCGGCTTTGATGTTACGCTAGAAGCGTATCATCCTCTCGGATTGTAAGGAGAGGACGAATTTGAATAATTTAGACGAGTCGGCGGCAGCAGTCGAGAGGATATCGAATATTCCGACGGCGCGGTGGCAACGTATCCGTCCTACGAAAATTGAGAACGGTTGTACAGGTCGGCCTCCGCAAAAAGTCGAGCTATGAATCGAGACGTTTTTTATTCAAATTTTTCATTTGAAGAAATTGAACACTTAGCAAAATTTCACTGTATAATAACAACCTTACTGTACAATTGTTTCGTGTTCCAACTCATTATCGAAAGTTTTTTCAACAATCATCTTCTTTTTTAAGTCTGGTGTTTATATATTGTCCTTACATACCCAAAATTCGTATTCATATGTTATGGAATCGTGATGGCGCCACTTTAGAGGCATAGGTAACGCACAGCGGGATTGTAAGGCAAAATCGAGAGGTGAATATCTGCCCCAAATCTTGTACACCCTAAATCATTTTCAAGAAATAAATCCTTATAAATCTCCGTCAGATCTCTTAAATCATCAATAAATCACCGACGAATCCTTATAAATTTCAAGCCAGTGGCAACACTGCCAGCAGCCTCGGTGGCTAGGGACAGTGTTGCCAGTATCAATTTGGCAAATAGAAGTCTCGAGAGAAGCAAGGCGCATGCGTAATACATAAATAGCTGATAAAAATCTTCGGTAAATCCTCGTAAATCCTCAATAAATCACCGTAAATCCCCAATAAATCACTAAATCCTCGATAAATCACCGTACATACTCGTAAACTTGTATTAAATCATCGTAATTCATTCATGTTGTACACCATGAATCACCAGATATTCACCCCTCGGGCAAAATATTTGAAGTTTTTAGGTTATGTCCTGGCAAAATGCTGAGCATTTTCCTGAGAAGTAACCGTAAAGTAGGTTTTAACGTACATCTAGATGCCAAGATAAAATATCTTCCTGGTGGAGTTCGTCCAAGGACATCGTACAACACAAAAAAAAAATTTTGTGCTTGGAGGGGTTGCTGCCCCAGGGAGTGGTCGGCGTATCAGTAAAAATGTCTTGTCATGACCCATCCAACGTCGTGCATATAATTTAGATTCAGATATTCTAAGAGCCACACGGTGCAGATTAGTGATAGTTGTGGTTTTTTTTTCGGAAACAAGGAACTCACTCGCTAAAACTGAAAGTTCAATTTACGTCAATTGTACATAATAAACTTATAATTGAATAGGTACTTACTATGTATTTTTTTCTTTCCACAAATTATTTCCAAAATAGTTTAGACTTTTTGGTAGGTATTATTTTCATGTTATTTTATTGTTGTCAAAGATGAGTTTTTCGAACATTTACTATTAGTAGTCGTATTTTCCCCGATAATAATAAACTATGGCAGTGCATAGAGAGTCAACAGTCACCTGCGGTAGTAGATTTTTATCTTTTTGAGACCTCATGGACTATGGGCTTCGAAATTTTTATGATGGCTGATATATATATATATATATATATATATATATATATATATATATATATATATATATATATATATATTTATATATATATATATATATATATTTATATATATATAAATAGATATATAAAAATATATATATATATATAAATATATATATATATAACTATTTGATTATTATTAGCAATAACAGGCTTGGTGAATCTCAAAAAACTCGATTTTATTGAAAAGTTGACGTTTCGCCACGACATTCGTGGCTTTATCAAAACTTTTGAAAAAATTGAAAATTCTTTGACATTTATTGATTTGAAAAAATAACCGGATTCGGTTAGTTATAATACAATATCCAACCTCATCCGTTATTTGCTACATATCGGCCTTGTTACGTTATAGTTATTAACGTAACAAGACCGATATGTAGCAAATAACGGATGAGGTTGGATATTGTAACCTAACCGAATCCGTTATTTGCGTATCGGCCGTGTGTCGTTAAAAATTTTTCGTAATCCCGTTGAAAGATTACATTTTGATTCCGAAGAAAGAAAAAACCCCGTACCTCGCAATTCTAAAGAAAAATCCCAACGTCGTGTCTCTGTTGTCATGGAACAGTTTGACAGTTTTATAAACAACGTCAGTTTTTTGTGTTCTCAAGTTCGCTTTAACGACGATCACGGATGAAATTGATGAAATTGAGAAACAAAATCAAATTCCTTTAGAAATATTGGGAGAATCATGTGCAGTGCAGCGAGTGTTGATTAACTGCCAAAAATAACTCAAGAGCGATATCAAAAAGAATATGAAAATTTTGAAATGTGGCGTAAAAGCAAGAATGTAAAGGTGGTTAATGAAGATGTATTATTAGCCTATGCGAAATGAAAATCAGAGGTTTATTCTCCCAACTCGCTGTGGACCAAGATTTCAATGTTGTTATTTTCAATTGTCATCTGAATACCGTTAAATCAAAATAACAGTATAGGATTATGAAAACTTGTTTATTTTAGTTTGCAAATCGTGGTTTTTCAAACGATAATTCATTCCTTTCGAATCGCGTCTCGACGCGAAGCACTTCATCGAAAATTACGACCTTAGCGACGGAGCTCTGCTGCTCACGCCGTTCAATATTAATGTAAAAGCTTCCGATAACGTATTATAAATCTCCAGATACGGAAAGCAACGCGTCAGATGACGTAATCGACCGTTGGATTCGCCACTTTCAGGTTTAGATACGACGTCAAGGAAATTCGACCCACAAACTTGTGCGGAACATGTAGGGCGCCTTATATCCAAACAAATCGGACCCCGAAGGGCGCTTGGGGTCCGTTCGTAGTCGTTTAACGACGGTCGCAAAATATCCGGACGATCTTAACGTTTCCACTTCTCCGGCTTGAATTTCGATAGTCCTGGAAAAATAATAAGCGTAAAAAGCCCGTATTGGCCCTGGGCGATTTCGGGAAAATGATAGGCCTTTCTTCGGGCAAATTTGATGTTTTTTTTTCTATTGGCCATGGGAGATAACCATTTTCTCGTGCGTCAAATTAAATTGGAATTGGTGGTATTCTTGCTACTTTTCCCGGATTTGAAAATTCCTCGTAATCGGGTATTTAAGCAGCGAGAAAATTCGAGAAATTGTTTTCCACTCTTTTGAAAGTTTCGTTTTTCATTCAGATCAACTTACGAAACATAAAATCACTTGCATCATTTCGACTTTGTCGCCACAAAAAAGTACTAAATACTTAATATAAATATAAATTTATGTCCAAGTGTGCTTAGTGTTCAAGAACTTCGTTTCGTTCAAGTTTATAACTCAAATATGGTATAGTCCTTGAATATCAAGAAGTTTTTCCGCAAAAGTTTTAAAATGACGACTTTTTTAACCTCAGTTCATGTTGAAGTTTGATTTCACAGACGTCATTTTGTTTATAGGTACTTTTTTGTCCGGCCGTGAGCGTACAAGAAAGTAAAACTTTTTTGTACTCTGACGTCAATATCAAGAACGTCGAGCGGCGTACAGTTGGGTTCCGAATCCGACATAATGTAATCTGTAAGAAAAATTTTATTTTTCTCCGATCGTGGGAAAAGTGACACTATTTTGACCTGTTTTCTATGTGGTCAATTGCTAAGCAATTAGAAAATAACAGTGCGGTAATATTATTACCGCACTGCTGTAGCGTGCGGTAATGTAACAAATGGATTATTACATTAAAATGAAACAAAGTATGGTTTTAATTTTTATAATTGTTGTAAATATTTACATTTTTTGTATCCTGTAGCTTGTCGTTTTAAAACTGCTCTCAGTTTTTGGTACTGGGCAATATTAATATTATTTTTAACAGACAAAGTTGATCGAAGCATGGAATAATGTGCCCACAACGTCGAAGATTTCATTGTTTTAGCCAATTCAGCAACATACACCATCAGTACATTCTCAGAAAAGGATACACTGTTGTTTTTTCTACAAATATTCATGAAGCGTTGGTACGTAAGTTCATCCTTCTCTCTGGATTTCGCCGGAAGTAAATTAAGTGAAGCCACGTTCGCGGCTTCTACTAGTTCAGGAGCCGTGCAAGACAACAAATAATCACTATCAGTGTTCATGTTTACTAATTCTTTTTTAATTCCTTATAAAATACAACGATTCAAACAAAACCGGCTTTAAAATTATTTTACTTTTGTCATAACAGAGTAATTTTCATGGTTACCACTTCTTATTTCAATATGAACATAGAGAAACCTATTTAAACTTACTTGATTACATCTTGGATGAAATATTTTTTAATTAATTTTTTAAATTTAAATCAACGATCGGAGAAAAAATAGTATGTATAATTCGTGGGAAAAGCATATTCCCAAACTCCTGTGTTACCAGACTCGTCGCTACGCTCCTCGTCTGGTAATTATCACAGTCGTTTGGGAATATTATGCTTTTCCCACTAATTATACAATATACTATTATATATTTCAATACAACAAGTCATTTCTTAATACTCGGGTACTTACCAAAAACGCACAGTCCTATAATGCGTAGATAAGTGACTTTAAATGTTTCTGACAATTAGTTTGTTGAATTGCCGAATTTGTGTTGCCTTGACATCTACAAAACCAGTAAGCAAAGCAATCTAGTTTTACGTTTCTTCACATCTAATCCTTACTAAAAATATCATCTTAATTGGAGGCCTCGGTAGACCAGCGGTAAGGTGACCGCCTTATACCGTTTGTAAACCGAGGATTGTGGGTTCGAGTCCCACCTCGCTCTTGGGTGTTTTGTATGTCCGGAATTTCGTGGTTATATTTGATTAAAAATTGTTGGGTAATGTACGTAGTTTACAAGCCCATTGGCCGTTCGGAACCGGCGTTAAACTGTAGGTCCCTCGAGTTAAAAAAAAATCGTCTTAATTCTATCGTTTGAACACCGTTTGGGGAAAAAATCGCATGTTTTATTCGGAGAAAAGCACTTTTTGTGGCTCGAATAAAATTGTCGGCCTAACTGCGTTCAGCCGACAAACATTTAGTCTCGCCACAAAAAGTATCACTTTTACTCCTAATAAAACAATATACTATTGTGTCGCAGACCTCTCGCCTTGTTTTATTTTACATTATTTTCCCCAGCTATAAGTAAAAGTAATAGTTACAATTGTACGTGCGTCGAGATATACTGAATTTTATATTTTAATACAAATAATAGTGAACATATACGGTATACGGATATTACGAATGTGTCGGTCCAAGACTGAAAGGGACTCTCTCTGTTTAGTTGTTGAAAGGGGGGCACCGGACCCAAAAAAATCCGTTCCTCCGATTGTATCGATGTTTATTGAATCGACGGAGTAAGTGAAGCTGAACAATCGGCACAATGCATTTGGAAAACCGTCGGTCCGGAATCCGCATCGAATCTGTCGGCAAGAAAATATTGTTCCGGATTCGTCAATTCGCACGGTTTAGCTAGAAACGCAAAAATATAACAGATACATATAATATATATAAATATAAATATATATATATATATATATTATATATATATATATATATATATATATTTTATATTATATATATATATATATATATATATATATATATATATATATATATATATATATATATATATATATATATATATATATATATATATATATATATATATATATATATATATATATATATATATATATATATATATATATATATATATATATATATATATAAGTATATATATTTATATATATATAGGGTGTTCCAGAATTTCGAAGGGTTATTTTTTAAGACATTTTAAGAAAAAAAGTTCCAATGAATGTAGGTCCGCAAATGCTTCCTCGCCGAAATACAGGGTGTTGAAGTTTGAACAAAAATTGTAATTTTTTTATATCTTCTAAACTACGAATGCTATCAAGATGAACTTTAGAACATTATTATAACTTGTTAAGCTCTATAAACTACTGTTGGAATTTCTTCCAAAACTGTTAAGGAGCGGAGAATAGAGGGGTACCGTGGGTTTCATTTAACCATATTTTTGAGGGAGGTCATTATTGGTAAACAATGACAGTTTTGGAAGAAATTTCAACAGTATTTATAGAACTTAAGAAGTTATAACAATGTTCTGATGTTCATCTTGATAGCTTTCGTAGTTCAGAAGATATTAAAAAATTATTATTTTCAACTTTTTTCCCCAACCTAAATATGATTAAATCCGTTAGAATCGTATCTTAACGCGGTGCATTTCGCGCGAAAAATATTTGTGAAACGTTGAACAGGGTGTTTACTGTAAATATCGATATTAACCATGTTTCGCCAAATGATGAGCGAAAATGCATTGTCGTTAGTATTTTTATTTGACAAATTGTCGAAAGAACATAGGTATGTTAATGCAGATTCAAGGAACATAAATCAGATCTTATGTGCTCGGACAGGAAGTACAGTCCTGATGACGCACAGACTACACTGCATATAAATAATCATGTTCGGTTAATATGCTATCCAAACTTGTGCATATGGCTGATTAATAGTCTAATTATGTTATCGAGTTACATGTCTGAAATTGGGTCACTTATACATGAAACCTCATGTCCCTCAGGGTGAACTAGCATTTATACCCCACAACCTATTTCACTCAACGGGAATTTCTTAGCCCATCGGAAAAATATAACACTAACACATAAATGTAAGGATATTCATTTATTACAATAGCCCACTTGTTTTTATGGATACTAGAACTTGTCAGCAGGATTTAAAAATAATTGTAATAAATCGAAAACCCTGTACTTATTTCTATTATATTTTCGATAATTCTATAATTTTTTTTGTCTCGTGAAAATGCTTATCAATAATCCTGCTGACCATTTGTTGTATCGATAAAACCAAGTGGGCTAATGTAATAAACTGGAAACCCTGTATGTCTATCACATTATCGAAAATTCTATATTTTTTTTGTCTTGTGAAAATTCTCATCGATAATTATATATATATATATATATATATATATATATATATATATATATATATATATATATATATATATATATATATATATATATATATATATATATATATAACCAAGTGGACTATTGTAATAAATGAATGTCCTTACATTTATGTGTTATTGTCATATTTTTTCGATACGCTACCTACTTTTTGGAATTGTGGCATTGTTTTGAGACCGAAAATGGTTGTAGTTAATTGTAATTAATTGTAATTAATTAAAGCAAAGTGCTGAATCAAAAATAATCAATATGGTATAAGTGTGGTGCAGCTTTAGACTACTTCTACACCACAACCCCACAACTTCAGTACTTCAATTGTAATAAGTTTGGGAATCGGTCTAATAAATTGTAATTATTGTGTAAAACATTCACGTAGAGTGAAATAGGTTGTGGGGTATAAATGCTGGTGCACCGTTAGGGACATTGAAACCTATATGGATCAAGCTCTGCTGACGTTTTTATTTTTAAAGCGATTTCGAAACGTGTACACAAGATTGTACAAGAAGAGTGCTAATAATAGTCATTAAAAATTGTTTTTTTCTCAAAGAACCCCTTAGAGTTTATAAGTGCGTTTATTAATAATCTGAAGCTCTGGGATAATTCCTCTATAGATAGATAATATTTATTGGTGTAGATACTGAAAATCACATACATATACTAAATATACATACATCATATTGTATACGCAGCACAGTGTTACACAGGTCAGTCCAGATACACGAAATCAAACTAAATTTAAAAAAATTAACAAATTGACAACGAATCACAAATATGAACACTTAAAGAAGTCATGCATATCATATAAAACATTTTCAATAATAAATTTCTTCACATATACCCTAAACCTGATCACAGGCATTGAACGCACTTGCGGGGAAAGATGATTAAAAAATTTCCAGGACCAGTAGTTGGGTCCATTGAGTGACTTACTCAGTCGATAAAATTTCAGTCGAAAGTTTTTCTTATGCCTTGTATCATGCACATGGCAGCTTTCACTTGAAACTGCTAAGTGTGCATTTTCTCGTGCATAACACAGGCAGACATAAACAAACAAGCCTGGAAATGTCAGGATCTGAAGCCGTCTGAAAGCATCCCTACAGCAATCCCTATAACCAATACCTGCCATTATTCGAATGACTCTACGTTGCATCCGAAAAACCTTATCTCGCCCAGAGCAATGGCCCCAGGCCAACAATCCATATCTTAAATGTAAATAAATATACTCAAAAAGTGCGAAATAGGCGATCCTTAATACATCTGCTGAAACAGATGTAGATAAATTACGAATTACAAATATGTTTGCACACACTTTAGATGTCAAAAATTCGGTTTGTATAGTCCAGGTTAACGCAGAGTCAACGTATACACCCAAAAAGGAAGTACTTTCTCTTTCATTAGATCTTAGGCTGAAAACAATCTCTTTAGTTTTATCCACATTCAAACACAAGCGATTTTCAGTGAACCATACTTGCGCTTTAGTCCGGGCATTTTGCGACATTTCTCTGACACAGTCCAGGTTCCTTCCCCTTACAGATAAGCAAGTATCATCAGCATACAGCACTGACTCAGCCAGGGGCACGTAATCAGGCAAACCATTAATATATATGAGAAAAAGTATAGGGCCAATAATTGAACCCTGGGGAACACCTATTGTTACCCTTTTTTCATTTGATTGCTGGCCTCCACAGCGTACCACCTGAAACCTATTCGACAGGTAGGACGATAAGAGAGAAATAGCTGATTCAGTGAAGCCATACATATTGAGTTTATTCAATAAGATGTCATGGGGTACACAGTTGAAAGCTTTCGACAAATCAAGCAGAACTGACAACGAATGCATGCCCTCTTCAAAGCACTCATTCGCGCGACTAACAAACTCTATAATAGCTTTCGTGGTGCTCCGTCCTCTTCTGAAGCCAAACTGAGACCTTGAGAATAGGTTATTCGACTCAAAAAACTCAACCACTTGGTGACACATGACCTTTTCCAGTACCTTGGAGAAGACTGGCAGTATAGAAATTGGTCTGTAATTGCCAACATCCTCCGGGTCGCCTTTTTTATATAGAGGAATGGTCTTGGAAATCTTCAGGCAGTCCGGAAACACACCTGATATGAGGCATTGATTAATTAAAGTTGTTAAAGGAGATATAATAATATTGACATTTTTTTTTAGTAAAGGAACACTAAGGCCGAAAAAGTCTGCGGATTTACTGTTTTTTAGGGAGCGAATAGCATCCCTGACCCCTACTTGACTCACCTCGCCAAACTCGAAGCTCATAGATGTAGGCACATGTCTCGAAAATAGACCAATATTAGAACACCTGGGCAGCGATCCAACCAAGGCATGGGGAATTGAAACAAAGCGATCATTAAACTCATCAGCACTAATTTTAAGTTCATCTGTATTCTTCTCAGACCTTCTTTTTTTGTTTATGAGATTCCATGCAGCTTTGCTGACATTACTAGAACCTTTAATTATTTTATCATTTGCTGCTATTTTTCCTCGACGAATAGCTACTCTATAACTCGATCGTAATTTATTTCTTAACGCTTTTAAAGTATCGCTTCTGTATAATATGTACAATTCATTTACGAAAGTTAATTCCTTCCTCATAGCATCTAATTCCCTCGTAAACCATTTTATCCCACCATCGCTTTGACGACCTCTTATGATCTTCTCTGGAAAAGCTATAAGAAAGCAGTCCAGGAAATTCTGCTGAAAATCATCATCCGGATGACCAAGGTAGTCCCAGCTCAAATTCTCCAACATTCTATGCATAACACTGTAGCCTTGTTCAGTTAAAGGCCTGCACTTTGTTGGAATGAACTTGTCAGCTACATGCGATAAAGTCACACGAAATGTTTGCGCCTTATGATCCGAGAAATCACACCCAAACACCCCAGTTTCAGACTCATCAACATTAAAATTAGTGAATATGTTGTCGAGGCAGTTATCTCCTCGAGTAGCCTGAAATATAGATTGATGCAGACCGAAAGAACGAAACAAGTCACAGACAATCTTGGATTTATTTTTAATTTTCTGATATGATTCCTCACGACAACAAACATTGAAATGCACATTAAAGTCTCCACATACAATCAGATTCACACTGGAATCCATCGAATTATATAGAAGCTGATCCTTTAGGAAATAGGAAAGTAACAACTTTTTCGGCAACCATGTGGCACAGCAGTCAATAAAGCACGATAGGACACCGAATGTGGCTATGTTCACTTGATTCTTCACTAAATTGGAGTTTTTCATCATAGAGTGCATGTCCCACATGGAAGGATTCAACAATTTTAGATTTTCGTGCCAAATAAGTACCCACCAGAAAAAAATGTGTCGTAAAATTCATTCTAAGCAGCTGTGCAGTTTTTTCGCAATCTTTTCTACAATCTTTTCGCACTGACTTGTCTAGAATATTTATTGATAATTTCAGAAAACTCCTGAATCTTTGTATTCGTGATAAGGACCCTAATAATAACTTTCGTGTGCATTTCATCACTTCATGAACAAAATGGTAAGTATAGTCGCTCGGAAAGCAATCACGTTTTCAAGAAAAAAATTAATTATACAGTTAATTTCTAAGTGAGGCGTTGTGAAAAGTTTTACTGTTGTTCTATTAATTTGCGAACGCTAAATATTTTATCTTCTTTTAAACAGAGGTCTCTCAAGTAGTCATCAATTTTCCCACTCTGCCGGCTTCGTAATTTCAACTTTATAGCTGTCATTTCGGTAGAGGTTATGTTCATTGCTAATCAAGCCGAAAGAGGAAGCCTCACACGCGCACTTACCGAAAAGGCGCTTAATATATCGGTTATTCCAGCGATTCTCAACCTGTGGCGCGAGCCCCCTTAGGGGGGGCGCGAGCATAAAAAGCAAACACAAATACAGAAGAAATATATTTCCTCATAATATGCACTAATTAACTGATTGAATTAAGTAAAATAACTCACTAAATCAAAACTAACTAAATTAAAAACAAATTTCATTATTATTATTAGACCAGTCTTGCAGAGATAAGTTTTACGTAGAAAGGCTTAAAATAAGAAATAGACACTCTCAGTTTTTAGAGTTCCGTACCCAAAGGGTAAAAACGGGACCCATTACTAAGACTTCGCTGTCTGTCCGTCCGTCCGTCTTGAAATATTTACAAAATACTCAGTTGTATTTTTACTTTAATAATATCTAAATGGTAAAATTAAAATAAAATAAATATTCGAGGGGGGCATAGTCAATGGTACGGAACCCTTCGTGCGCGAGTCTCGCACTTGACCTTTGTTTTGTATATTTAGCTGGGATCTATATTTTGTCTACAAATAAGGCATCCCAGAAAATTCAGTTTCACAAAGGTAGGATGTTAAAAATGGTAGTAGAATAGGAAATGCCTTGTTTGTGTACAGAAAACTCATCATCAACTACTCCTGTTCAAAATTCAAAGAGTAATTTATTATTAAATTGTCTTTTGGTTTCACCACTTGTGAAGTCTATGAAAGTTTCTTTCTTGGCAATTGGAGCCCTTCGGGAATATTATGAATGAACAAAAACAAAATTTGAATTTACTACCTTTATTATCACAAATATACTTTGAAAAATATTACACTGCGATTGCAATTCCGGTCACTAGACCATCATCGGGCAGATTGAGTTAAGAACTGAATACACAATTACAGATTTGCGCTCACGGGTGGGAAAGAATTATTGCAGTTACCTAAATAGATAAGAGGAACAAGTATTGAAGTGATATCACTTCAAAATTTGAAAGTTCAGGAGTTTATAAGTTGATTTGTCCTGTATGTAAAGGAGTGTAGGGTAAGTCAGGGTGAGATGGCCATGCGGGTGAGATGGCCAACGATCGGCACTCTGTGGTTTGCGTGTTTAACTCTGTGTGCGATCGTACAAGCGTTCAGTTGTTCCAGAGCCCCCATCCGATACTCAACATCGCTCCTAGTTTACTCAAGCAGGTGAGTTTTTTAACGAAATTAAAATAACGCATGGCCACAAATATGTTGACTTCTGTAATTCGTACTGTACTTTTTTGTAATATGTACTTTAAGTTAGTGTTTTGTACCAAAAGGGTTGAGAAATGATGAATCTTCATTCCTAACCTAAAATTGAAAACTTTGTTGACAATTCAAGTGCCGGTTTGGAGGTGGCCATCTATCCCGTACACTTGGGAGAGATGGCCATCATAATACGGGTAGAGATGGCCATGTTTCAATAACTGTTTTTTTCTCTTACAGTTAAAATGCCTACGGATTATACACGTAAAACGTAATCCACCAGAAGTTCTTGGTCAAAAAACAATTTAGTTGCTGTCATGCACGCGGTGAGAAACGGATCGTCCATTGAAGGTGCAGCTGAAGATTTCGGGATTCCTTGTAAAACCCTAAAAAGACGACTTTAAAAAAATGACCCGAGCAAAGGTCGCATGGGCCATTCGCTTTTTGGACAAGAGAATGAACTGAAGTTAGTAAAACACATAAAGAAAATGCAGAAATCTGGATTTCCATCAAGCCTCGATGATGTAAGAACGATTGCATATTTCTTTGCGGAGAAACTTAAATTGCCACACAAGTTCAACAAAGTAAAAGAAAGAGCTGGCTACGATTGGCTCGAATCCTTCCTACGTCGTCATCAAGACTTAAGGGACAGAAAACGGAAGCAACCAAAGAAAGTTTCTAGAAAGAAAAAAGCAGCTGATTCAAGTTCAGAGTCAGAAGCAAATGAGAACATGATTCTGGACAGTGAGGACGAGGAAGAAAATTTCGACGAAAATGAGTGTGTTGGTTGTCTAGAAGACTATTTTAAAACACAACGAAAAGATAACTGGATACAATGTGTCAAGTGCTCAAGATGACTCCACGAGCAGTGCACAGGCTTTGCAAATATGTGCATGAGATGTGGACGGAAACATGCGAACTAACCATAGGTACCTTATGTTCCTAAGAGTGTTCTTTTTACCTGCTTATTTTTGATATTATCTAAAGTTTGCCAAAGAAGAATGTTTTTGTTCTCTTTTTTGTTCCTGAAATGTTTATTTTATTTTATGAAATGAGTTGTGAAATGTTTATTTTTGTTTAAATAAAATATTGTATGCATGCAAATTGTATTAATTCGTAGAAATAAAATGTTTTTTTGGAGAAAAAAAAGGGGTAGCCATCTCTACCGTCTCTAAAAATCATAAGTGGCCATCTCACCCGGCACATCCGGGACTGATGGCCAGTTTACATGTTTTAAAAAAAAATGGTGTAAAGCTCATTGATGTTACGATATTCGGTAATGCCCTTAGTAAAACATAAGTTTAAACTGTAATGAAAAGTTTGCCATAAAATGAATCAGTTAGCCAATATTCATTCTCTACATATGCTCAAAAATATACTTTACTGGCCATCTCACCCTGACTTACCCTATATAGGTCAGACTGGTCGATCGTTCAAGACAAGATTTAAAGAACACCAACAATCTTTTTTGAAAAACGAAACGGATTCAACGTTTACAAATCATTGCTGTGAAAACCGCCACCCGTTTCCACAAATAAATAATTTTCAAATTATGCACAAATTACCGAAAGGAACCAGACTTACTTACTTAGAATCATTAAAAATTTTTAAACTCAATCATAATGCAAAAATATCTTGCTGAACGACCAGATTGACTTGATACATTCTCCTATATTTAGTGTATTCAAACAATAATGATTTTTCTAAGAACATTGTATTATACCAATTTGGGAAATCCACATCTATTAGCCCTTCTTGAAATGTGTTCCTCTTGTCTATTTGCCTACCTGCAATAATTATTTCCCACCCATATGCACAAATCTGTGATTATGTATTCAGTTCTTAACTCAATCTGCCCGATGATGATCTAGCGACCGAAATTGCAATCGCAGTGTAATATTTTTCGAAGTATTTTTGTGATAATAAACGTAGTAAATTCAAATTTCGTTTTTGTTCATCATGTTAAATTATCACGTAGTAACGACGGATTCCATCAACTATTTATAATATTATGAATCCCTAACCCATTCCTATCATGTACTTTCTAAAGTTTAAAATCGAGGTCGTTTCATAGGTTTAGGGCGGAAAATCACAAAACACTTTATTATTGTATTGCGCCACGAAAATTATGATTGAAAATTGGGCCACGAATACTGAAAGGTTGAGAAACGCTGTGTTATCCATCTCTCTCGTTCCCACGTTCGCGTCTCTTCAGCGTAACGAACGAGGTTTGGGGTCGGCGTTGTCTCCAGATGACGACGGCACCGCGTGTCTCCGTCTCGCTCGAGCCGAGCCGGCGGCGCGTGGTCGACACGCCCTTGCAGGCAACCCGCCGAGCGGGAGCGCAAAGAACAGGACGGCAGAAAGGCGAAGGCGTCGACGAACTAACGAATCGAAGAGAAAGGAGACGAGGTCGGTCTTGACTTGAAACACATCGATCGTGTGGATTCTTCGTCTATAGAGCGGCATCCCGACGTGTGGCTTGTTTTTAGAAGTGTTGACGTTTCGACTTTAGTGGACATCATCAGTGGTGTTAGCTTGAACCAGGATGGACCATCAATTCTCTTTTTGTTTCCTTAATCTATAAATTATTTGAAAGCAGGTTTTTCAACTCCATAAACTTTCTGTAATGGCCTAGAAAAAAAAACTTCTGTACAATATTTGATCTTTTGCCACCGGTTTGACAAATTTCCACTAATGCACCTCTTCGCTGCTCCCTTTTAAGGTGCCCAAATGATGACTGAAATTGGCAAATATTGTGGGATATCAAACTTCAGCCCATTTGGTCTAATGATGGATATATATATATATATATATATATATATATATATATATATATATATATATATATATATATATATATATATATATATATATATATATATATATATATATATATATATATATATATTTATATATATATATATATATATATATATATATATAATATATATATATATATATATATATATATATAATTATATATATTTATATGTATAATATATATTTATATATATATATATATATATATATATATATATATATATATATATATATATATATATTTATTATTATTAAAGATTTTTTTAAGCGTTAATTGTACCTAGTACATACACATACATGTTTCTCTACAAGATTGTCTGCACTTTTTTTTGTTTGATCTCCGTTTGTCATAAGATATATTAATATGAATATGGTTTTCATTTATATATTATATAGTTCGAGAAAACCGATTTTCCACCCATGTCCCCCAATTAGTTCGGATAATCTACGCTTTACTGTATATAGTTATATATAGAGGAGAAGGTGGTAATGTGGCCCCCCATTTTGTTTTTAGCTTATAATATTTGAAATAATAGGTCTATAAATTGATATTATTCGTTAAGAGATTTAGCAATTATCTATTCATTTGTGTTTGAGTTTGTATTTGATGAAATCCAATTAATTTGTTGTGAAAATTTATTATTTTGAAAAAGTACAAATTCAACTAATTGAGATATGAAGAGGGTATTATGACACCCTGGGGGCCATATTAAAAGTACGAAAAAATTAACGACAAAAATCGCAGATATAGTGCTCTCCTTCAGGCCCCACACAGGCGTTATGAGCCCACAGAAGGCAACTTTGATGCAAATTTGATGTTTTTTTTTCTATTGGCCATGGGAGATAACCATTTTCTCGTGCGTCAAATTAAATTGGAATTGGTGGTATTCTTGCTACTTTTCCCGGATTTGAAAATTCCTCGTAATCGGGTATTTAAGCAGCGAGAAAATTCGAGAAATTGTTTTCCACTCTTTTGAAAGTTTCGTTTTTCATTCAGATCAACTTACGAAACATAAAATCACTTGCATATTTCGACTTTGTCGCGCACAAAAAGTACTAAATACTTTAATATAAATATAAATTTATGTCCAAGTGTGGCTTAGTGTTCAAGAACTTCGTTTCGTTCAATTTATAAACTCAAATATGGTATAGTCCTTGAATATCAAGAAGTTTTTTCCGCAAAAGTTTTAAAAATGACGACTTTTTTTAACCTCAGTTCATGTTGAAGTTTGATTCTCACAGATCGTCCATTTTGTTTATAGGTACTTTTTTGTCCGGCCGTGAGCGTACAAGAAAGTAAAAACTTTTTTGTACTCTGACGTCAATATCAAGAACGTCGAGCGGCGTACAGTTGGGTTCCGAATCCGACATAAATGTAATCTGTAAGAAAAATTTATTTTTCTGCCGATCGTGGGAAAAAGTGACCACTATTTTGACCTGTTTTCTATGTGGTCAATTGCTAAGCAATTAGAAAATAACAGTGCGGTAATATTATTACCAGCACTGCTGTAAGCGTGCGGTAATGTAACAAATGGATTATTACATTAAAAATGAAACAAAGTATGGTTTTAATTTTATAATTGTTGTAAATATTTACATTTTTTGTATCCTGTAGCTTGTCGTTTTAAAACTGCTCTCAGTTTTTTGGTACTGGGCAATATTAATATTTATTTTTAACAGACAAAGTTGATTCGAAGCATGGAATAATGTGCCCACAACGTCGAAGATTTCATTGTTTTAGCCAATTCAGCAACATACACCATCAGTACATTCTCAGAAAAAGGATACACTGTTGTTTTTTTCTACAAAATATTTCATGAAGCGTTGGTACGTAAGTTCATCCTTCTCTCTGGATTTCGCCGGAAGTAAATTAAGTGAAGCCACGTTCGCGGCTTCTGTCTACTAGTTTCAGAGCCGTGCAAGACAACAAATAATCACTATCAGTGTTCATGTTTACTAATTCTTTTTTTAATTCCTTATAAAATACAACGATTTCAAAACAAAACCGGCTTTAAAATTATTTTACTTTTTGTCATAACAGAGTAATTTTCATTGGTTACCACTTCTTATTTCAATATGAAACATAGAGAAACCTATTTTAAACTTACTTGATTACATCTTGGATGAAATATTTTTTAATTAATTTTTTAAATTTAAATCAACGATCGGAGAAAAAATAGTATGTATAATTCGTGGGAAAAGCATATTCCCAAACTCCTGTGTTACCAGTTAAATATATATATATATATATATATATATTTATTATTATTAAAGATTTTTTTAAGCGTTAATTGTACCTAGTACATACACATACATGTTTCTCTACAAGATTGTCTGCACTTTTTTTTGTTTGATCTCCGTTTGTCATAAGATATATTAATATGAATATGGTTTTCATTTATATATTATATAGTTCGAGAAAACCGATTTTCCACCCATGTCCTCCCCAATAGTTCGGATAATCTACGCTTTTACTGTATATAGTTATATATAGAGGAGAAGGTGGTAATGTGGCCCCCATTTTGTTTTTAGCTTATAATTATTTGAAATAATAGGTCTATAAATGATATTATTCGTTAAGAGATTTAGCAATTATCTATCATTTGTGTTTGAGTTTGTATTTTGATGAAATCCAATTAATTTGTTGTGAAAATTTATTATTTTGAAAAAGTACAAATTCAACTAATTGAGATATGAAGAGGGTATTATGACACCCTGGGGGCCATATTAAAAGTACGAAAAAATTAACGACAAAAATCGCAGATATAGTGCTCTCCTTCAGGCCCCGCACAGGCGTTATGAGCCCACAGAAGGCAACTTTGGCATTGTATCCACTCTTCGCCTCGTCGATCATCGGAGTAAGCAGTGTCGCAGAAAATACAATTTACATCTTCATTTTCGGCAGGCCTATCTGCTTGCAGATTGTCTCCATAATCTGAGTTATCACTGCTATTGCTCCTGATTTCATGGTCATTCGAGCTGTCACTCTCATCAGAGCTGATCGGTTCACGTCCGCGAACATGCCCTCTACCCCTGCTACGTCCACGTACTCGTCCTCGTCCTCGTTCTCTTCGAGTTTCTGCTAATTGCAAGGATTCCGACAACTGGTTTTTGTAAGGAGAAGACGTTATAACCTTTGCAGTCGTAGTTTTTCTTCCTCTGCTAGAAATCTTTTGTTTGACGCCAGGAACTGGAAGGATATCCAAGTCTTCTGACTGGCTTTCGACAGTTTCAAACCTTTCAGCCGAATCCTGGACAACTTCTGCTTCTGTCTGATTATTAGAATCACTTGTGGCAGACGTGCTTGCGTTATTTTGTGCATCTGCCAAAAAATCAACATCGGTGAAGATTTGTGGATTGAATGGGTATATGCCCGTGGCACGAAAACCATTTACTGCTATTTCTCCCGTGGAACTCTTCAGATAAGCTCGACCAAAAAGTTCTGCTATATCATGGGGCTTCAAAATTCTTTCAGAATGGATCATGAACTGACGAATCTCTTCGCTGTAATGAGTTTTGAGTGAACCCATGAAAGTTTTATCCAGAGGTTGGAGCTTATGGGTTGTGTGAGGTGGGAGGCTGATGATCGTCACGTGTTTCTCGCGGGCCAGCTCTATGACGTCTACGTTGCGCGTGTGGCTGTAATGTCCATCTAAAATAAGCAGCAATGGGTTTACTTCGGATGGGTTTGTCTTTTGAATAAAGTGCTCAAACCATTCCGTGAATAAGTTGCTTTGAATCCATCCTGATGGATGGAGTTTTCCAATGGCTCCCGGTGGGGCACCTTTCATTAAAACATCTGAAAAGTTCTTCTTCGGAAAAATCATCAGAGGGGGTATAAAAATACCCGATGCACTCATACAACACACAATAGTCATAAGTGAACCTCGTTCTGCTGCCGTCAAGGCTCCAATTTGTCGTTTTCCTTTCTTTCCTATGACTTGTGGAATTTTGGTCTGGACTACCGTCAGTCCAGATTCATCGACATTGTATATGCGATCTGGAGGGTAGTGTGCTTTCGTCATTTCGGCTTCTAAAATGTCAAAAAATTCTTTAACCGCATCTTTATTTAATCCATGAGCACGAGCTTGTGATGTACCCATTGGCTTACGCAGAGATAATACATCCTTGTATCTATTCAGAAAATGGTCTAACCAAGCTCTGCCTGCCATGTTATTTCTGAAGTTGTTCGCTATGTTATATTTCAAGGCCAGTCAATCCATAAAATTTCGCCTCCATGTACAATATATAGTCCAGTAAATGTTTCTCTAAATGAGGTGGCAAGATAGGCTTCCTTCCAAGTGTTTTATTCACAATCACGTCTAGAGATTCTCCAGTATCTTTTACAAGACGTCTCAACGTAGATCTAGGGGCAGCAAAAGCTTTTACTGCTTTTTTATAACCGATAGTTTTATCTCGGACGGCTTGAACAGCTTGTTTCATTTTTTCTGGATCCCATGTTTTTTTTATTTTTTTCGATGTAGGCGTTAAGCTCTTTCGCGGCATCTGAAACCAGAAGCAAAACAAAATAAAGAATGAAGTCACACGTATATCTAATATGGCCCCCCGGGGTCATAATACATACAATATTAGGGGGCCGTATTAACAATTAGGGACATTTCACAATCACATGATAAGTTTTTAAATGAACAACTTATTGAATGATACTAACCTTACAATCCAAGTAACTAACGTTCACTACGTGTAATCAATGCGGCAGGTGCATCCAAAATCAATTTGTTGAACAATTATGGATTACAAACAACGCACGTGAAAAGTTTTCGCCAGTATCCGTTATGACTTGTTTGAATTACAAAAATATGAAAAGCCCTCTGGCGTCGGCTTTAGATATAAATTACCTTAGTCACGTTATCTACCAGTTTTACTACTTCTCACCAGATGGCACTGTTTCAATAAACAAATATTGAAGGGGGCCGAAATACCTGCAGGGGCCACATTACCACCTTCTCCTCTAGATATATATATATATATATATATATATATATATATATATATATATATATATATATATATATATATATATATATATATATATATATATATATATATATATATATATATATATATATATATATATATATATATATATATATATATATATATATATATATATATATATATATATATATATATATATATATATATATATATATATATATATATATATATATATATATATATATAAATATATATATATATATATATATATATATATATGTATTTGTACGGCGAAAAATCATGACATGGGCCCGCAAAGCCTTCATTTTTAAGATAGGTCTTCTTCTTCTGGTGCCGTACCCGGTTTCGGACGTAGGCGACCTCTCTACAACTATTCGTGTTGTGCGTTATACAGTGATACACGAATAGAACCCACAGTTTTACGACGGTTCCGAACGACTTTAGAGAGAGGCTTTACAAGTGGTTCTCAGTGGTTTGCCATTGCCTTCCGAAAGGTGGCTCCGCATAAATTCGTTGGTTCGGCCAACGAATTAATGATTTTTCAGATAGGTACAGGTTGTTAAAAATTACTGAGATATAATCAGATATCAAAACAAAAACCACAATTATTGTGATCTAGGAGATCTGAAACGTATATAAACGTATATAAAAACAATTATTTTTTATTTAACCACTAAAAATTTTTGTTTGTTCTCAAGACATTCATAAGAAAAGCTGTTTCCATTATTTTATCTACTATCTTCAGTCCTCTTCACATCGTGTGTGTCCCTTCGACCAATTAACCGTGTCGTAAAAGTTTCGCCGTTGCCGCATCTACTACATTTTCCGATACGCTTCGTTAATTTTTTCCTACCTCGATAGGTCCCCCGTTTATGGACCCCGTACCGTACCGGCTCTTCCGTTTTCCGCGATCGCGTTTAATAAATACATCTGTCTGGAAACGGCCGAACCGCCCGCTTCGTGCACGCCATCGCGATCGATACGACGATATTCCTTCTCGCAGCGGACGGTTTCGACGAACGGAGCAACAACGAGAACGTACAGATCGTATCGACCGCGGAACGCTGTCGCATTCCGAGTTTTTAGGCGGTACCCGTTCCGAGAGCGGTCGACATCGCGCGCGACCGAGGGTTTCCATACCTAATGGGTACCTGGAATTAATTAACCCGCCGAGATGCTTATCGACGGACGCCACCAAATTCCCGAGCTCTCGGAATCTGCTCCCTCTCGTTGGAACGGTGCCGGTATTTTACGAGACGATTCGGCAACAGCGCACGTCGAGTGGGCGGAATTTCTCGCCTTCTCGATGAGAGGAACGGAACCTGGAGAATTATCTGAAAAATCGAAATTCGTCATGTAATTCTCCTGGTTGAACATTTTTGTTGCTGTTGCTTGTTTCCGTAAATGTTCCAAAATGTTCCTTAAAATTTCTTTATGTTTCGGCAACAAATGTTGATTGTTTCTACTAATCAATATGCAACTATTGACGCTTCAGTGGAAACAAGAAATTTACGTATGTTGCCATAACTTTCTACCCTTGGCAACAAGGAGAAACATTCAGCAACAAAATGTTCCTCCGGTGGAATTGTAGCTTTAGCGAACGAATCCCGTAGCGTGTTAAAACGCACCCAATCTATTTTAATAATTACATGTAACTAGCGATGAAATCGGGCGTTGCTCTGATCGAAATACATCGTACGCTCAATAGAGATAGAATCAGTTCAGCAACTTCGCTTGTTAATGATCTGTTGACCATAGCTGAGACTTGACTGACAAAAAAGCAATGAACTTCTGCTTATATACATTCAACGATCGAAGTTTTTTGTTTTATAACATTCTAGAACACATTGATACATTTGAATATAATCTGGATTTGTTGTGTTGTCTGAGAAAGCTTTCTTAATTGGTCCTTCGAGTCGGATTATTGCAATTCGTTTAGGGTAGGAGGAAATGACATTCCACGTATTTCGAAATTAGACAGACGTCCATCGGGGGCCAGGCACGATTTAAAGATACCAAAAGCTCCATGATAAAGTGTCATTGTCCCAAGATGGAAAAAATCGTACGACACAGAAAAATGTACCAAACGAAAGGTCTTCCCAAGATCTATGATAGACCTGTGATGAGCTTTCTGCTTATATACATTCAACGATCGAAGTTTTTTGTTTTATAACATTCTAGAACACATTAATACATGTGAATACAATCTGGAATATTCCAGAGAAGTCCTCATCATTGTCACTTACATAGACACTTGTCATTACGCAGAACCTAGAGTTTAGATGAGTCATACAATGAGTTGGAAAAAGAAAGAAATTTTTGTATATAGGAGAGAGTGGTATATACTGGGACAACTTTTAATTTTTTTGTTATTATAGCGATGTGCACAAACTAAAATTTTTTTTCGTAAGTAGATATTTGTATTCTTCAAATATTAATTGTATTTATTGTTCCAAAATGATTTCAGTCATAAAGAAAAAACGAGTCCCACTATTTACCACATATACCAGTATACACGACACCTATGGTCTATAGTGGGACATATCCGAAGACATATCTAAAAAATAATAAATACAACTGAAATATTTACTGCAAAATCAGAAATATAGTACAAAAATCGACAGTATGGTGTAAAATAAAAAATACGCTATAAACTATGACATTTGCAGATTATAATTACCGAAATTGAAAGCAAATTTATGCTGAGTAACTGATCTCTGAGTTTTTTCCGCCATAGATACTCGGGTAGTTTGCATTTTATGTTGTTTTCTCAACAGTGTCTTCAAGTGTAAAATTAGATGTTACACGACCATTTTTTCCTGCGCGTCGCTCTCACAACAGTTCGTTCTTCAAAAGTTTTCGCCTTCTCTACTCTCTGTTTCTTAGTTTTTATCTTTTCATGTTTCTCTTCTTTAATGTTCTGCCTTTCTTCCATGTTTGGTGTTTCTGTAAAAATAGTAGATGGTTACTTCATAGAAACTTGCAGCAGCCCTAACTATTTTTTCCCCCACTTTCACCTCTTTTACATTACGTTTTATCAGTTTTAGGCATAGCTATCATTCGCCTCGTATCTGGAGTGTAACGTGCGATTAGAAACTTCGCTGCAAAAGAGCATTGGACGTTCAATTGGTATGAGAATAAGGGTGATACTGTACTCAGGTTCAGCTTTTCGAAGTAGATTTTGACAATTTCGTAAGAAGCACGGCATCGATATTGAGGCGCAATTCCATTAGGGCAACATTAAGCAACATGCAGCATTCTACATGTCGTCTTGTGTTTCCTATTTGTAGTTGTGCGACTATGTATAATTTATAAACTGTCGAACGAGCAACTGGTCGCTCACTGTCGCATGCGCTTTGTAGCACATATTTGTGGCATGCATCTATATCAATTCAATAGAAGCAACTTCAGTTTGCGGCATCATGTCTTTTCAAAAGGATGTGACTGTTGCATATTGGGTAAATAGCTTTGAATAGAAAAAGGAAAAGAAGGAAGCCAAGGAGGTGGAGGAGACAATCATATGTTTGGTGGTCAAAAAGCTCAGAAAGATTCGTACAAAAAAGTGATTGCCGACGATAAAGCTCTGTTTCGAAATTCGACTCGAATGAGCCGAGAGGATTTTGAATATTTATTACCTAAGATCTCGCAAAACCTAATAACTTTCTTGGAGCAATACCACCTCGTGTTAGGTTATCAGTAACATTAAGATATTTGGCTACCGGCGATAGCTATCCTTCATTTCTGTATCTGTTCCGGATATCTGATATTTTATTATTCCATAATTCCGGAGAATTATGATAATCTTCAATGAACAAAGTAGTTTTCTCAATATTCCACTCCATGTCGCAGGATACAAGTCTCACCCAACCCATAACTATTGGATAAACGCCGACACTGTTCGACACGATGAATCTTGTCGAGCACTAACGCTTGTGTCTGGGCAACACCCGTCAACATGTAGATGTAGCATGCGTCATTGTCGCATGCTGCATGTTGCTTTAGGTTGCTCCAATTGAAAGACTAAGACTGATTGTAGCATACGTCATTGTCGCATGCTACATGTCGCTTAAATTTTGCCCCAGTGGAATTGCGCCTTTACGACGAACGGCTACCATCCAAAATCGTCGTTTTTCCACGTGTACGTACTCCCCGATACGTCTCGTAACCCCCATACGTCTTCCCGCAATCGAAATGGAGACAATATTTGCGATTCCGTAACCGTATATTACACAACTTGGAACACGTGAACGTGGGATTTGTGACACCGAGGGCTACGCTATCTAGATTTATGATCATTCACTTGGCTTTGCGGCGCTCGTGCCAAATGTACACACGCTCTCTACATCCTAGATTAATTAACCGCGAGTCGAGTTCTCCTCGGAGAGGGGAGAAGCGGATCGCGTAGTAGAACGTCGAGAAATACGCAAAACAAAAACCGACGAACTAATAAGTTTGTAATTCCGTTTCCCGAAACTCGAAACCCGTATCTACTAGACTATTCTGACGTAGTAGGCATAGAGGGCTGCGTTAATTATATTTTGATAACAATGGAATGTTTGAATACGCGAAAGGTGCCATGTTTTGATGCACTTAACGGCCGAATTCGTGAACGAATTTTCTGTTAGAAAATATCATTTATCTTCTTCGTTGAAGTCGCTTTATTAAGCGAACGTAAAGCTACAGTTCCACCAGAGGATCATTGAGGAATATTTTGTTGCTCAGTCGGGACACTCGACAGAATTGATAATCGCGCTTAAATAGCAAACCGAATAGGAAGAAAAAAAATGATTTATCTTATATAAAAAAATTGAGAAGTGCATGGTTGAAGAAGAAAAGTTGAAACCAACGAAGAAACGTATAATGTAAATTGCAACTCTCTATTGCGAAAAAAAATTCGCGAAGTACTGATGGCAGATCGAGATGCAATTCGAACGGAATAATCACCACGAAATGCAGCGCGGTTGAGAAAAATAGTTGAAACCAAAAAAGGATTTTATCTACAACCGTGCGTAAATTATGTTTTTACACACCCATATTAGTGCGGTAAATATTATTTAAAGCCCTAGTGCGGTAAAAATCAGTATAACGAACTAGTGCGGTAAAAATCATTATTATTATTATTATTATTATTGCCTATGGTTTTTCTTTTCAAATAAGCTATTGATCTTGGAAATTTGTCTATCTGCATGTTCTTTTTTATGGACAAGGTGGACTTCAGCATTGAATAATAGCACCAAAGCGACTTCTTTTCCTTGAACTTATCTTCAAAATAGGCAATTAATACATCTTCATTAATATTATCCACTTTTTTATGGGAGCACCATACGATTAACATATCATAGGCCTTTTCGTAGCGAATTCCGGATTTCTGTGGTAGCAAGTTCGCCGTAGCAGCTTCAACTAGCCGTGAAATCTCCATATTTTCGACTGACATTCTGACTGACAACTTCAAAGTGGCGTTGCTTTTTTTTGTCGCTATGACATCCTAATTTTCATAACAATAAAAAAAGTTAAAACATTGCTGGTGGCCAAGTTGGGAAATTTTAGACTATAATTAATTTGTATTTAATCAAAACGAACGGTTGTAGATAAAATAGTATACATAACTCGCGTGGTAAAGGTTTTTAGCACACTCAAGTGAATGAAAAGACTCGCCTGCGGCTCGTTTTTCAAACTTCACTTAGCGTGTGTTAAAAACCTAGTTACCACACTTATTATGTAATATACTATTAATTCAACATAAACGGCAATGTACGTACCAACCCTCTAACTCAATCTGCAGAAGCTGTGGAGTTCGGCATTTTTTTGAAACTGAAGAAAAAAGAAAACCGACGTTAAAATGGCGGTGGTTGGAAAAATTTAACCAAATTTTGACAGTTTTGTTTTGAAACGAGAACAATCCCAGGTATACCAACTTTCAGCTCATTTTACTCAATGGGAGCCCCTACTAGAGATGCCAATATGTACTGGGGGAAAAACAAAATATATATATATACCTATACAGGGTGTCCACGGAAGGTGGCTCGCTCCTATAACTTTTTTGTTTTCGGAGATAATGAAATGAAATTTACAAGATCTGTTTATTGCATAAAACTGCATTTTTTGACAAGTAACTCAACTTCATGCAACTTCCGGTTTCACCGGAAGTGACATAAACTTTCGATTCTTAAATGGGATACCTGGTATATTTTCAGTTTTTTTGTCTTTTTATTATGGCATTTAGAATACAACCATGTATCATTTGCTACTTTTTATAACCGTTGTTCAATTTTTTTTTCGAAATAAATTTTTATTCTAGAGGGCTATAGATGCTTTCAAATAAATAATTTCGGTCCCAAAATGGCCCTGTTTACCGCCTTGGGACGTAGATTTGTGGGCGTGGCTTGGGACTTTTTTTCATTTTGTTTCAGTTGTGTTGGTCACAGGCTACTCGATGATTTCAAATGTTATTTTAATCTCAATAAGATTCTTCATTTAAAGAAAGTTCTAAGGTTATAGGATTTTAGTTCAACTTAATACCTAGAGTGCGGTATCATATTAATCGTAATAAAATTATCTTTTTTTCAACCCGAGGAGAAATTTTGATCGAAAACAGTGAAGTTGTATTTTAACATACATTTTAGGACCGAAATTAGTTATTTGAACGCATCCATAGCCCTCTAGAATAAAAATTTATTTCGAAAAAAAAATAAAAAAACGGTGAAACCGGAAGTTGCATGAAGTTGAGTTACTTGTTAAAGAATGCAGTTTTATGCAATAAACAGATCTTTTAAATTGCATTTCATTATCTCCGAAAACAAAAAAGTTATAGGGGCGAGCCACCTTCCGTGGACACCCGGTATATAGATATATATATATATATATATATATATATATATATATATATATATATATATATATATATATATATATATATATCAAATCAAAATCAAATCAAAATTTATTCAAAACAAATATTCAAATTACATGAGTAAACCCAAAATACCCTTGTCACAAAAAACAAAGGTACTAGTATTTGAAACAAAATCTATTTCTAATCTATCTTAAATCTAGGAAAATGATCTTCTGAACAATTTTGCAATCATATATCAATATACAGTTTGTCACCTAAACTAGAAGTTTGTGTGTGAACAAACTTCCCAGATTAAAATAACTCATGTAATATGGCGTTAGCACTAGGTGATACCTGCGTATATAATGCTCAACAAAACTAAATAATTTAAAACTATACAATAATTATTATCACCATCGAACTGAAACATAATCCCAATGCAGAAAGGAATCGAGACCAATGGACCACACAGATACCTACAAACATTCACTACTACACATTCAAAAAAATTTCAAAAAATCATCACCCTTTGTATTGATATATTTTTTGACGTCAATTTTAAATAGTCTCTGAGAAGTCAACTGAATCGTCACCCTGGGCAATGCGTTATAAAACTTCGGAGCATAATACAATATAGTTTTTTGAGTAAAATTCTTCGTAAATGAAGGGATTTCGAGGTAATCAGCTTGCCTAGTTTCATAGCAACACCTTTTGTTAACCTAATCCATAATATTGACTGATACATGTACATTTTCCTAACAATTAGGACATTTGCCTCATCATACAACGCAGAGGTAGAGTGTAAACGGTTTTTTTTCAAATATATTATATATATATATATATATATATATATATATATATATATATATATATATATATACCTATATATATATATATATATATATATATATATATATATATATATATATAAACAAGTAGAGCAGAATCATCGGTATAGCCCGCTTATATGGAAGCAGCCGTTGACACGTGTTTCGGACTCTTTGGTCCTCATCAGAACGGCGTAGCCAAGCATTGGATTGAAAACTTGGAGATGAAAATAGCACAACAAACGAAATCCCCTGCTACGGAAGACAATCACACATTTGTGGCTTATTGTTTGAACTCTCCGGTTTGGGAGATTTGGTCAAACTTTGCCACGGAGGCGATTAATGCCATCCGTGAGATCTCAGACCGAGTAAATTAACAATAACAAAGAAATTAGTCGCGGGAAAATATTAAACAAGTAGAGCAGAATCATCGGTATA
>JARQZK010003614.1:665000-822500 GCA_030704885.1 Cynegetis impunctata
CTCAATCTGCAGAAGCTGTGAAGTGTAAATATTCAAAAACCACGAAAAACAAGAAATATCTACGTAAAAATGGCGGCGGTTCGAAAAATTATTCCAAAATTTGATAGTTTCGTTCTGCGCGAAAACAATCGCAGATACCTTATTTCACCCCATTTGGTTCGATGAGAGCCGCTGAAGATGCCAATATGTACCGAGAAAAATACATAAATGAAAACATACGCGTCAAAACTTAGACCAGGGTCGATAACTTTTGGAACCAAAAAAAAATAATAGTAGGATGAAACCCATTGGAAAAGGAGGAGAATATAATAAAAATGAAAGGAAAAATAATTAACGGGTGATCTGAGGTCGGGAAAGGGGTGAGTTTTCAAGGGTAAAAAACGGTTTACCTCGATTTCCGGCAAAACTACAATTCCTATGGAAAAAAGTCAAATAGCAAAGTTGTAGGTAATGAAAGGATCTACAACTTCTGTATTCACACTTTTTTCACATAACCTCAAAATTCATGTGAGAAATTCAAAAAACCAAGTTTTTGGTTCTTTATTTTCATCTTTTACAGAAAAAAAAATTGTCCAACGAAATTTGGTGAAAACTTGCCTTTTTATGTCCCAAATACACTGAAATTTTTTTGATTTGAAATATTTATTTTTTCACATTATTTTGACTCAACATCGAAAAAGCACCCTAATTTTCAATAGAAAATTCTCCTGTCAAAATATCAGCTTTGTTCAAAAAGTTGGTGTGCCTTATGTTCGTTGAAATCTCTACTTTTCGTTGGTGTATACATTACTATAGTAAATATTCTCAGAAAATGCAAAAAATCGAAAAAAAACTCGAATTCGAAATTCTAATTTGACAGAAAAATGAAAAAGTGGAAGAGATCACAAATGAATATTTGCGCTATGTAGGAAAACATTACGCAGCAAGCAGCTATATTGTTTTTGCGTAATGTTTTCCTACATAGCGCAAATATTTATTCATCATCTCTTCCCCATTTCATTTTTCTGCCAAATTAAAATTTCGACTTCGAATTTTTTTCGATTTTTTGCATTTTCTGAGAACAATTACTATAGTAATGTACACACCATTGAAAACTAGAGATTTTAGCGAACAAAAAGAACACCAACTTTTTGAAGAAAGCTGATATTTTGAAAATTAGGGTGCTTTTTCGATGTTGTCAAAATAAGGTGAGAAAATGAATAGTTCAAATCAAATAAATTACAGTGTATTTGAGAAATAAAAAGGCAAGTTTTCACCGAAATTTCGTTAAAATTTTTTTTTTGTGAAAGATGAAAATAAAAAACCAAAAACTTGGTTTTTTGAATTTGTCACATGAATTTTGAAGTTATGTGAAAAAAGTGTGAATACAGAAGTTGTAGATCTTTTCATTACCTACAACTTTGCCATTTGACTTTTTTCCATAGGACTTGTAGTTTTGCCGGAAATCGAGGTAAACCGTTTTTTACCCCTTCCCCTTCCCGACCTCAGATCTCTCGTAAATTATTTTTCTTTTTTTTTCTATTATATTCTCCTCCTTTTCTAATGAGTTTCGTCTACTATTATTTTTTTTCACTTTTTATCATTTTTAAAGGCTTCAACCCTGGTCTAACTCCGAAAATATGGAAAACGTCCGCCTCGGTCGCTCGTCTCAAAATAGGAAACGCGCTCGCGGAAACGCTCAGTTACGTCTTTGAAATTTAACAAAGTATCGGTCAAAACGCGTTGAATTAGCCGTGACGTAATGGTAGTTACGAATCGCGATTTCCCCAAAACCTGTTACTACACGCACGAGGAGTTGGAGAGAGGATCGGCCGGTCGGTCGGCGAAAGTTATTGCGTTAAAGGTCTCTTTACACGGTAAATGTCAGATGCCCGGCGGACGAACCGAGCGGAATGAATTACCTAATTAAATGCTTCTTTTTCGGTCGCTCCGACGGATTACGAGCGACGGCGTTCGCGGCGGATACAGAAGATCCTTTCATCACTCTAGTCGGAGAGGATTAACTCCTATAGGGACGGTAACAACTTGGAATAATTATATTTGAAACATACTGCGGATATGTTATGGGTAAATATACTACGGACGCACGAAAAATATAGAATTAGACACTGATGTATAGGAAGGGAAGACTTCAGTGCTAATATCTTCCAGAATATATGATGTACTAGCTGACCCGACGAACTTCGTACCGTCGAACAATCAATGAATGTAGTGGGACCTCTGCAGTCGAGTGTCCCGAGTCGCACATATTTCTTTTTTGCAAATTGTGTTGCTTCCAGTGAGGCTCGTGAGGTGTTGGTTTAAGGAGACTACAAGAGGTGTTAAAAAATACACCATTAGCCATTTAGGATTTCAAGGTCAACCGCCTTATAATTTAAAGAAAATCAAAATAAAACAAGCACCCTAAAATATTAATTTCTTTGCGAAAAAAATTGTTTTCACTTTCGAGTGTCTACCTTGAGACCTACAACTCCTATTTACAATATTCACAAAAAAAACACTCAGCCAATAAATCAATTCATCTATTCATCAAATTTTTTTTTCTTTCACAAAATAGGTACCTACCTACCTACTTAACGAATTTGTTACCTATTCGAGGAATTTATCAATTGTTGCCTAGCAAGGGAAGGTGAGAGTTTTTTCTTGCCAAAAATAAAATAGGACCCTTCCAAAAATAGATTAAAATAAAACAAACAGAGACATTTTGCCTAGTAAAAAGTAAACACTACCAACAAAATAATTTATTTTTACCTGTGATCCGGTTAGCCAAGGATGTCTCTCATAATTTCTGATATTAAAACCGCGATTCTGTTGTTTGTTACGCTGCACCAAATTGTTCAATTCCGGGGTAGGTCGCAATGTTTTTATTGAAACTTTATCGTCATAACTTAGTGCACTAAAGTTATGGGATAACATATATTCCACTAAGTCACCATTGAAATTTTTAAAATTAACTTCAGTAGCCGAACTCATTTTAAAAACAATACGCGAGCAATATAAATTAAAAACAAAACAAACTGTTTTCGTCCACTAGTAACTACGATTAATGCTCTCCAACGAATTCACTCGATTTTACTCGAAAGCCTATAGTTGTGATTGGTCGACAATGTGTGAGAATTAATGTATCCTTTTTGAACCGAGCAGCTAGCTTCAAACGGTGTTGCTTTTACCGTTGTTTTCTATTTCAATAAAGTGAATAAGGTATATTCATTCGCAGCGTTTCCTTTTTCTCTCTGGCATGGCATATGGAATAATGAACGCGTCTATACCTTATTAAGCCTCTGCAGCATTGCCACTGTTGATATGAAATCTTGAAATGAATGAAATGCTGTAAGCAGTAAATGCCTCCTATAGTAATTAATGAATTATATATTATATAATATAGGTTGAAAGGAAGGTAGGTGCATAAAATAATATGATTTTGATTAATATGAATATGCTGAATGCTGACTATTCAATATAATATAGTAGTGATACACGGAATATTAGGAGGAGGCTTAGCCTCCATAGCCGCCCCTGGTTGCTCCTATATAATCGGAAGGGACCTACCTGGTGTCCCATGACATCATTTTTTTAAAAATTTATTCGTCTCTGAAACATACCGCCCGCGTTGAAATGATCTCCTTTGAAAACATATCAACACGCACATACGATTATACCTTATCTTGGGAGAGTTTTTATGCCTAGCTTTCTTTCGCCCAATGAGTGTCTGAAATAAAACGTGCGATAAGGAAATTCATTCCAAAAAAGAAACGTCGGAAATTGATTATTATCGTCGTAAACTTGACGCGGCCGGATCCACGGAAACTCTCGGTTATGTGGGTCGAATGCTGCTGGATTCTCGTTGTGGTTACATCCCGTGACGTTTAATCGATACCCCCATATTCGTGGGAATACAACACCGCCGTCGCCGCCGACCGAAACTTGGCGCGCGGAACGGTTAACGCTGCGGCCCGAGGGGGTGGACACTATATAAAGGACGAATTAGACGCGTAATGGATTCCGAATGTTCGCGGCTATCGCGATGACGTTGCGATGGAATGTTTCAGATTAGAGACTCGGGAATTCGAGGATCGGGACTAGTCGTCCAAGTATTTCCGATATCCGTAGATTGCATTCTCTGAATATCGACAAGTCCACTGTATCGTGTCCGTTTTGTGCACTATGATGTGTTTGGTATTGACGCTATGATTCATGCAGTTTCTCATTTTGGAAGTGTAATACAGGGTTTGTCGTGTGGTAGCATCATTAATAGCCGATTGGTAAATGCATGATCTGTGTGTGAATCGTTAACTGAGGCGCAGAAAGTTCAGTGAGATTCATACAAATCCCAGAAAATCCGAAATGCCACAGTTCACACATCGAATCAATTCGTATTCAAGTTTTCAGCATTCAGCTGAATTTGGGAAGGCTGTAAAGATGCCGCAATGATCGAGAACCCGTAAATAGGTACTCATGAAATTTCTACATAAAAATGGAGGCAGTTATACAAATTCAAATCAACTCTCTAACTCAATTGGAAGGGACTAGAAGCAAAAACTCTTTAAAACTTATTTTTCACTCTGGCTTCCGTCGTCACTACACCGTTTCATAATATTTGAGTATGCCAAAATTTCGGACGAATTTATCCATATTTTGAAGGTTATGTTCTGTCTCAAAAACGACCTCATATAAGAAAGCCGATAGAAGTGCCAAAATGTAATGGAGGAAAAACATATGTATATATTGTATATATGTGACTTTGCGCCTTCAATTAAAATATAATCTTTCATAACAAAAAGGCATTACTGATTTTAATAGCAAAAAACGGCTAAAGACATGAAAATTGATTTCAAAAGGGAAATAATCTGCGAATATTTTCCAACCCTCCCGTTCAAACCCAAGGCAGGGATGACATCAACCCTTCACAATTTAGGAAGAATAAGGGGTCGGGTGTTACTCTATTTGAAAGGTTATTATAGCAACTGTTCAATGCTGTCTCATTTTTGGAAGTTTTAATATACTTTAGAATAACTTATTTCAATAAATATTGAAACTGAACACCGCCTGCTTCCATGCAATGTTCGAAACATTATCGGCTTTTCTGTAAAATTTTGAGATGTTATCAATGAACGGAAGTATCAAAATTTGGATAAATTTTCCAGCCGTCGCCATTTTTACGTAGATATTTCTTGTTTCATCGTGGTTTTCGAAAAATTGCCAAAATCCACAGCTTCTACCGATTAAGTTAGAGAGTTGAAGTTTGGTACGTACGTTGAGTTTATGTTCAAATGCGATCCCTCGTGGACTTCAACTCCTTTTCTCGACCGCGCTGCATTTCGTGGTGACTATTCCGTTCGAATTTCATCTCGATCTGTTTCGCCATCAGTACGCGATTCACTTCGCGAATTTTTTCGCGAGGGTTGAAATTTGTTAGTTTGATGTTAGTTTGAATGGTTTCGACAATGTTTCTTCTGTATTTGTGGAATTCTGGACTTCCATTGTCTATAAAAATATATAATTGATATACACGACGTTTCGGTTAGTTGGGTATGAACGCTTAGAGATACCCAACTAACCGAAACGTCGTGTATATTAATTATATATTTTTATAGACAATGGAAGTCCAGAATTCCACAAATACATTGTTAGTTTGATGTCGAGATAGCTTTCAACTTTTAGACGTGATTTATCAAAATATAATTTAATCTGTTAGAATCGCATCTCGACTAGTAATAGTAAATTCCCAGGAATTAATTTTTAGGGAATATTCCCAAAATGGGAATTTTCGTGGAATTTTTTTGAGCGAATACCCCTTTTTATATGAGTAGAGTTGTAGAGTAGGTAAAATGCAAAATGTGCAATACAACAACTAAGTCATAATAACCTTCATTTATTCTAAAGTTGAAGAAAAAATACACACAATATGTGAAAGGAAAAATAAACTAAGTTTCTGATCCCCACTAATCTCAAAAAGTAAACCACAAATTATTATATGTTATCGTCAACCTCTCAGTAGACCCATCCTCGCTCAAATTCTGAATTTCTTCATCATTAATTTCTGACTCTGAAATAGAAACTGTTTCTGCTGATTTAGCCAAAACAGTGAGTTTCATTAGTGGCATTTAACACTTTACAAACAGCCTTGCAAGATTTGTATTCAGCCATTTTGTTATTAATATTAAAGCACTTTATAATATCATTCTTCCCATTTTTGTATAGTAGATTGCACTTGTTGATTTCAAATATTACGACTACGACACAAATCACAACTTGTTTTATTTGTTAACAATCACCAAATCACCAACCTGTTGCGGGCTAATATAATATAAGTCGAAATAAACACTGAAAATAACGTCGTCAACGACCGACGTGTATAAACTCGCATAAAATATATCTAAATTTCCTTTTATGGAAATTTATTTAACCTTTTAGGAATATTCCCAATTTGGAATATTCCCTTCGCCCATCACTAATCTCGACATGATTCATTTCGCGCGAAAAATGCCACCTTAAGGCCCTTACACACGTCTGATGTCTTAACACATCAACATGCAACCAATAACGTTAATGTGGATGTGAAAATACCCACGTTTTTGAATGCACACTCGCGATGAACTTGATCTTTGATCTTTTCTGAATCGCTTGAATTTTTGGATGCGCATTCCAAGGAACACCTATACTGTGAACGTGTGGATGCGATTTAACGTTATTGATTGAACATTCTTGGATGCACGTTGATGTATCAAGACAAAACTGTAGTTTTGTACGTACGTGTGTATGCAATAACGTTTTTGAATGCACGTCGATGTATTAATTCATCGACGTCCGTGTGTAGCAATGATGGAGCTCTGCTGCTCAGTAGTTTTTTCATATTCTATGTTCTATGCCCATGCAAGTTCAACCAGTCAGTGATTTGGAAGTCTTGCGACATGTCCGGCCCAACGCAATCTCGGCTCGGTGTGTAATTGCGGGCAGTAGACACTATTAAATCGTTCCTACGTAGGTAGCTATTATAATTAAACGGCCGCGGTATGTATTGATTCCATTTAATTAGGAGCTTGGTCGCGTCGGTCATCATGTTACTCCGGTTTGTTCCTCGACGCCCGGTCCCGCCGGTCACTTGTTGACTGGTTTCGCCGTCCAAGTGTAACCGGCCGACCTTGTCTCATTCGTCTCGCATACAAATGAGGGGTGGTACGTGTTCGCTAATTGCGTTAACGCGTAAAGGTGCGGTTGCAGAGATGGATGTTTTGCCCATTTCGTAATTTGGAAGAGAATTTTCCGAATAGCGGTTTCTGCTAGTAGATTCGACCGATACGTTCGTCGTTATAGCTGGGTCTTGTTCGTCTTATCATCTCGATGTTTTCCGTTTCATCGGTTCGGATTGTGTGGTCGATTAATGTCAAGTGCCGGTGGCGTTAGGCGTGGCTTTCTGGCCTCGGGAGTCGAGATGTGCGGGATCGATTCCGGACGCCGCTCGAAAGATTTTTTCAATGAAAGACAGGAAGCAGAGAGGGACAGGAGTAGTTTTTAACTTGTTTCATACCTATCTGGAACCTATATATGGGTAGTTCCATGTCAAATCAACACACTTTTAATTAAATTGTTACTTCGCCATCTCAGATTTCCATGAAATTTGGAATACCTATTGTGGATGCTGGAACTAAGAAAAATACCAAAATCAAATTTGTATCTCAGACCGTTTCCAAAATATGGCTGCGTAAACTTTCAAAATTTCGGCCAAAAACCAAAAACTCACTTTTTTGAAATTGCTCTAGGAGCTGCCATTTTACAGCATTCCTTGTGCTATTTCCAGTGATATATAATATACCATAGGTACGTTATGAGAAAAAAGTTTTTGTCAAAATAAAAATTCATATTTTGACTCAATATTTTTCCAGAAAGTAACTACATAATTTGAAATTTTCAAAATTATTCTACAAATAATTAGTACTATTGTCAATCACCTGGCCAAATATAAGAGTGGGGTGGCAATGGCTTCATTGTTAAAAAAAAGTTTAATTGGCAGTTGTTTTTCTTTAATAGGCCGTTTTGACCAAATCATAATACCTATATACCCTTAAGAATTATATATTTTAAAAACAATTGGCATTTTATATCATTTAATACTAATATTAATAGATAATTCAAAAATCAAAATACTTTCAAGAAACTACCAAATAAAATATTCAACATAAGATATGAAAAAGTGCAAATATCAGTAACCTACTGTAAACTTTACAAGTTTATTTTATTTTGTTCGTATTTTATATTTTTAATTCTGTGTCAACTATATGTGTATCATGCCAGAGGCTAAATATAGAAATAAATAATAATCACCTGGCAAAATTAAAATATCCAGGATGATTGATGTGTTTCATTGTTAAAAGAAATTAATGACATGATGCTAATTTTTATTATAAAAGCTAGCCTGCATAGTTGAATTTATATATATCTTTACCCGAATTTAGATATTTTTGGTTTGCCTCGTAAACACTCCCAGATTGTTTGATAGAAACCGCAGAAGATGCCATTATGTACCAGGGAGATATATATATATATATATATATATATATATATATATATATATATATATATATATATATATAGAATAGAATAGAATAGAATAGAATAAAAGTTTATTTTACAAATATTGATAATATCACAAAAACCAATAATGAACAACAATATTGAGAAAATGTCAAAAACCTACAAATAAATCACAAAAAACAAAACAGACATCAAAGAAATTTTAAAATGGTGGTCCAGGAGATCTAAAACGACAGAAAAAACTCAGGAGAGATAAAAATTAACCCCAACTTCGTACGTGTACCTACGGTACATCCAAGTGAAAAACTGCCTAGTTATCTCTTGATTCTCTTGTTTATTTTCATACTTCACCTTTTGAGAGCTTCCCGTCAAGCCGCCCTCGACGTACCTACCGTTCAAATCGTCGAACCGACGAACGTAAAGCAATATCTCCATATTTACCAACCCGCTGCATCCCTACAAGGATCCTTAGTAGGTAACAACGCCGCAGATACAAACAGGCGACCATTCATTCATCTCGAAATAGTCTCTCTCCCCCCATTACATCACCTCTCGATAGTTCTTTACGCGAGAGCGATAAGGAGCCCTTATCGCCGACTCGGAGCGGATAATATGAAGATATATATCATACGCAAAGCGACTTCGTGATCCGTTAAACGCGTAACAGCTGCGCGTACTCTTTTTTTCCACGGCGTATCCGTCGTCGTTTCCCCTCGATCGCTCTCTTTCCCTTTCATGTCGACGACTACAAGACGGACCTTAGTGAAGTTAGCCGCCTTAGTGCATACTTGGAATTTTTCGAGTGGAAAAGTTGATGAATATTCGTGTAATATAGAAAGACGCTCGCTCATTAAGCGAGAATTAAGTAGATGTAATTCGCTGGCCACGGGCCTTTTTTAAATATCCTGAACCTTGGTAACTTAGCTGTGTTTCATAGCTGTGTTTATGAAATGTTTTGAACGTTTTTTTGGAACGAAGCTCCTTACGGCAGGCTTGGAGGAGATAGGGATTTCCAAACTGAAAAATATGCGAGACTAAAAGTGTGACGGAAGTAGACTGACGAAAGTCACGCATTTGGTTAACACAAGCGAATATTGTATACCTTTCTCTTTCTCCCTCTTTCTTTCCGTTCTCTCGTCCCTTCTCTTTCTGATCCCACTCCGCCACGTCAATCGCCAATGCATTATATGTACTCATGAATTCATGAACGAGCAACTCGAAAACGTCAGATGTGAAACATCGAAATAATTTTGTATACGTTATATACATAAAAGAACAGATTACGATATGAATCAGATATGGCAAAATGAAAAGATAAAGCTTTACAAATTTGTTCCATAAAATAATGACTACGTATTGTAGGTTTATATTCAATTATATAGCGTGGCGATACGTTATCCTCTCGTTATATACACTCTTGCGTCTATTCTTTACATTGAGTTAACGATCGAGTGGTCCAAGTACTGAACCCTGGTGTGCCGTATTTCTGGGTTCGAATCCCAGACATGACTCCTGGCTTTTTTCATTTTTTTATTTTCAATCTCGTAAGAGCTTTTAGCCTCACATTTCAATATCAATTATTTCAACTTCATGTATATCAGACATTAAAATCGTGGCCTAGGTGGTCTAAAATGGATTTAAAAACAGCTACTCCCGCACCTGACTGCTTTCCTTCGATTCCATGCAATAGTAGGTATGTATTTTATGAGAAAATACGACTAAAAAACAAATATGTGAATTGCAAATATTAATATATTGAATTTTTATAGTTGTGCTCCCAAACCTTCATCAATATTCTCTAGTTCTTATTGTTTAGAAAGCCGGTAGTGAAAGAACTTTTTCCGGACTACATAACTTCAGCAGACCGGAATCGTCTGCGCCAAATGCACTTATTATATCAACAGTCGTCAGTTTAAATCGCGCGGCGTCTTGTCGAGTTGGCGTACGTCCAATACGACTCGCATCCCGTGGTGTTTGGGTTAAGTATTGTTTACACGGTCCGACGACCGGGAATTTCTCACTTGCATTATTCATCGTCTTCCGTCATGCAAATCCGCGAGAACAAACCCGACGATCTCTCGCACAATATCGTCATTAGGATGGATACTCATTGTTGCCTCGTCGGTCGGTTAAGTCCATTGAAAACTTTCACTAATGCGCAGCGATGTCCGGATTAACGAACCGCTAGAGTACGAATGAATTGGATGGCAGAGGACCGTGCGATTGCTAACACTTCATCCGTTTCTGACTGGCGATAACTAATCATTTAGGTTCCGATGTTGACTGCCAAATATACTGTTAATTGACATCTCAAATACCAAATATATTGATGGTTCGATCGTCGAAGACCAAATATTTAATTAATTTATCGAATATTCGTCTTGTTTCGTGGACGAATACCAAATATTCATTTGGGCTTATTAAAGTGGGAACACTGCATATTGGTATAACTTTGATGTAGACTACCAAAAAATCGATTAAATTTCATGCTGAATACCTACTGTTAGGCCACTTCCGATGCTAATACCAAATATTCTATTGATTAGCATCTCAAATACATACCAAATATTTTACTGGTCCGCTCGTCAAATACGAGATATTTGACTTATTTGAAGCACTAATACCCAATATTCCTCTTGTTTCGAGGACGAACCAAATATTCAGCTGGTCGCACATCGAATATTCGGTTTTACCAACACTGAATATTGGCATAACTGTGATGCAGATTATCAAATATTCGGTTAGATCTTATGTCGAATACCTAATATTCTTTTGACTGGCATCTCAAATATGAAATATTTTGCTGATTCGCTCGTTAAGTAGGTAGATTCCAGATATTCGACAGATTTTAAGCACTCATACCGAATATTCATAATAGTTTCGAGAACGAATACCAAATATTCAAATCGGCCTCATATGAAATATTCTGGTTCATTGAAATATGAACACTGAATATTGGCTTAATTCTGATGCAGGCTACGAACTACTCTGTTAGATCTGATGCCGAATAACCATTAGTAGACTAGTTTTGATGCTGTATACCAAATATTCTATAGTAGATTATTCGGGTTAATTTAAATTCGAATATGGAATATTTGGACAGTAAAAAGACTAATACCAAATACTCTGCTGTTTAGGAACCCAAATATTTTGTATGTTGAATAATACCAAATATTTGGCTTATTTGAAATTGTAATAACTAATATTCGGACAGTTCTGATGCCGAATACCAAATACTTAGTATGAATTTTCTATAATCCTACTATCTTTAGGTCGTTCCAATGGATTGTGGATTGTAGAACGGCCCTTGTTGGCATCATATTATACTCAAATTAGCATAAAAGCTTCAACTTTTTCTGTTGAATTTGACGAAATTCCCTATTTTTCAAACTTTCCACGTCTTCTGGTTGAGCGCTCTCCAGCCGCACTAATCTCTCTCGTCGCGAACGTTTGAAAGATTTTTCCGGCGCGTTTTCCCTGGGCCGGACCCCATTAGCGAAAATATTTGTTCGCATCCGTTGTAATGTTGACCGGGAAACCGGGCTCGGCAAATAAGGGCGGAAATCGGATTCTGGTCGACGGCCGGTAAACAAACAACGGAGCTCGCGGTCTGCGTAAAAAGCGGTTTAGTCCGTTGGGAACAGATGTCTTAGAATTTAGGGAAAATGTTCCCGTCGTTTCGGGAAACACGAAGTTGAAGCGGAAGAACTGATACGGGGAAATCTTCCTTTATTTGATGTGAATTCCGAACTGAATACTATCTGAAAATTCCATAAACTCGTCGTCTTGTTTATTTTTTATATTAAGTTTGTTTATGGATAATATTTCAATTTTCAACTGATTGACGGATGTATTCAACTTCCAGGTTTAACGAGCGAAGAAGCACAAAAATCACCAATCTGTCCCTCTTAAAAGCTTCAAATCCTAATGGTATATAGGTTATATCTTGTATCCTTATATTTTATACTTTTTAACTTATACTTTAGATCTTATATCTTATTTCTTATATCCTAGAATCTTATACTTTATATCTGATTTCTTATATCCTTGTATCTTATATCTCATGTATTATATCCATTGAAATAGATAGGTCTTGACAAGTCCTTTCTAATAACGTAGGTACTCCACTTGGTGGTCCCTTTCCTGTAGCTAAATACCTTTCCAAAGGATCGGGTCAATTTCTCTGTGTCATTCGATTTTTCCCTACCTTGAACGAAATGCTATAGGCGAATGACACTAACTTAAGCATCGAGTTTTTGGTATGGTAAGATGTTGCATGGTCTCTTCATGGACGGAAATTGGTGTGCTTGATCAGCAGGTTACTTGGTCGTCCCCACGGCCCAAGAACCTACTTTTATGGATACTTCTAACGAATTTGCTGTTCATTTTGTCAGGAAACAACCCAGAGACTTGGAACTGGGCATGTAGGTTCCTCATATGCGAGTTTTGCCCACCTAAACTGTGTACATCTTGAACATATTGGTCGAATTTTTTTCCATATATAAAACTATTTTTGAAAGAGACATGCAGCTACAGCTACACCCAAGAGTGGGGAACTGTGTCAAGGGGTGTGAAACTTGAACCATAGCTTCATGGGTATTGAAGAACTCATGATTTAATGCCGAGAACATTGAAATACAACTAGATATTATCCGGATCTTCTTTTGATATTTTTAAATAGAGCATTTTGAGTTGTACAAAAATAGAGAATAAGAAACAACAAATTTTGACTGAGAATCCTTCATTTCGTATAATTGAAATATCTCTCGATTTAAATATTCCATCGATCAAAAATTAATGGTTCTTCATTTTTGTTGAACATTAGGAAAGGTCAGATTGCAAATTGGTTTTGGGACAAGTTAATGTATTCGAACCAACAGTTTAATGAACCGGACCAACGTGACGGAAGAGCGGAAAGGGTCGCGTCTGAAACCATCCTTCTCGACGTCCTTTGTAGCAGACAGCGACAAACAGCGTCTACGCCGGACTAATTATCCCATCAGACCGTTTCAATTAGAGTGACCGCGTCCTAGTCTTCTCGACGGTCGCCCGCCGCGAACCGAATTAAGGGAGTGCCAATTTCGGACGGACGCGATGCACGCGAATGCACTACACGAGTGCAACGATTGAGGAATAGACCGAATTTGTGGTCGGAGGACATTAGTCGCCGTTCCGCGGTTGAGTCTTGTAACGGGCTAAGGTAATTTTATTCTTCTATTAACTGCGTTCTTCGTGTAGAAGACGATTTTTGAAGACGCAACTTTTAGATTGATAGAAAATTAAGACAAATAACACTACTCGAAAAAGGAGAATACTTCGTGCAGAATTTAGGAATTGCCATAAAAATTTCCTATTTTATTTCGGAGAGAGCTAGTTAGCCACGTAGGCTTTCTTTCTAGTATTCAGGTGGTCCCGGGTGCAAACCACAGGGTCGACTGGTCTATAATGAATTTTTCTCAGATTTTCTCATGGTGTAAGTAAGTCACTGCTTGCAAACTTATAAGGACGAATACTAGGCAGTATTCAGTCCGGTCTCACCCATCCTCAACGCACTTGCACATAAAAGTTTATTCTATGATCTGGCTGACGAATTTCCTCCCTATAGCTTAGATCAGGGGTGCTCAAACGGTCGATCGCGGAAACATTCAGAGTCGATCGCGAGGCGCATCGGAACACCGCCCCCGCGAGAACGTGGCAGCACAGTGTTTCTGAAGTGCAAAAAATTAATTTGTTTCTTATTTAGTAACATTAAGTTGGTCGATCGCTTTTCACCTAAATATTTTTGGGTAGATCGCCAGCACTGTAAGTCTGAGCACCCCTGGCTTAGATACTTGAGGGAGATAAGGAACATGGCTCTTCTCTTTCTTTCCTGCTTAGGAGACGAGTGTCAGTACATAAATTTGTTTTTGAGATTTATTACACCTCAACTGACAAGAGAGCTTCCTCTAGCTGTTGGCAGACCATAAAATTAATTACTGTAACTGTGACCGTGAGTATTCTTTCGTTTCTGTTGTATTTAGTGCAGAAGTTCTGGTTTTGGTGTCACAGAAATTTGCTCCTTTTGGGAAGACTGAATATCAGATAGAGGACAAAGTAGTTGCAATTTTTATTCTGAAAGACTGAAAATTGAAACCGAATTGTGGCATTTCCTGTGGCTAAGGCTGCTATTTCATTTTGACTACACTTACCTATAACAACAGGATCGTGAATGAAGAAAGTAGATATATTTCAACACCTGAATATTCAATCTGCTATTCGAAATATTCTACATTGGGATAGTTCCTAAAAAAAAATTGAAGACAAATTGCCTGGATTAAGTTATGCAAGAGTTAAGGAGGGTATCTGTATTGGTTTACAAATACAACTTGTAAAATATCTTGCATTTCTGCGGGATGTGCAAGGAAAAGCAGCTGTGGATAACTTCAAGGAAACGAAAAAATTGAATTAACTCAGATGTATCTTAAAATCAGTTTCATCCACTACCGCCTAGTGTTTCCTTCTCATGCGAAATTCCTGTCATTATCAGGGGCGTCTGAATAAAGCAGTGCATCTTACAATTATTGGTAAGGTGAAATACAAGGATATCATGAAGTCACCACTGGAATCACTTCAGTCTCAACTACCTTACAGGTATTCCTCCATCGATTAAGAACCCTTAGAATGTGACTGTCGTCGAAGACAGTGTTTTTGAGGGTAACTAGCGTCGAAACCTAGCGTTGCCCAGGTAGAAATAGAACGTACTTTCAATAGTAATAGAATCAGTTTAGAACTTCGCTTGTTAATGATCTCTTGACCATAGCTGAGACTTGACTGACAAAAAGGAAATGTACATCGGTTTATATACTTTTAACCAGTTTTACAACATTCTGGAATACATAATTACATTTGAATACAATCTGGAAAAATCTGGGATAGGTATTCCAGAGAAGCCTCATCATTGTCACACCTATAGACTTTAAGTTCAGGTAACTCATACAATGCGTTAGAAAAAGAAGGAAATTTTTTCCACCCACCAAGACCAAACTCTCTCACTTTCAAATGCAGATCAAGAGCTATCCACCTCTACAACCATGGCTGGGTAATTATAGGGAAAAGGCTGGACAAACCCACAAACACTTTCCTCAGAGTCGGACTGGACAGGGCGGCAAGGCGACAGTTGCCGCCTGGACCAACCTCAGAAAATGTCGGAGGGACGAATACAAAATGACACAAGCACAACTAAATATCATGCACTTTCACTGATCATTGACCCTTATTCTTTAAAAACTTCAAGAGTTAATAGTAATAACTAATTGGAAATTAGAACTAGAAGAAAAAAAGAATGGTAGATGAAACTACTAATGATTACAGTATTCATGACAATATCAAAAAATTTGAAATAGAAGTGTTAAAAGTAATAATCAATCAAACAGTGCCGTAGTATACAAGATACATTTCAAGCAAATAAAAAAATATATGATGAATTCTCCTTACTGGCTGTCCGAAATTTTGAGAACATCTCAAATATTTTAGATCGTTATAAAGTCCGAAAAATTAACAGAGCTTTGTTCGAAACTTAATATAGAACACCAGACACCAAGACACATAAAAACAGAGTTACTAGATTTTTAGATCAATTAATGATCAACTACCAGAAGAGACTCGAGGTACTCGCAGATCATCTGTAGCTCGAACGAGTTATTATTCTGATAGTAAACGCCGAACGGACGACCCTGATTAATCAATGAGTTCTCGAAGTTGCAAGTGAACAACATATAATCGAGGTGAGAACCCGTCTGATTGTTATCGTTCTGTACGGTTCCCAGGAGTTGTATTACCTAGTTGTTGTAGGTAGACGGAGACGTGGGCGATTCACATTCACATACTTTCGCGTTCGCCTTCCCGATCGGTATATATACGCTACTAGGCGTAATGAGCGAGGCAACCTATTTTATCGACCGAACGGTAGCCAAGAACGAACGGTGCGTTCCAAATTGGATATCGTTCGTAATATGTCGCGTCTTTTTCCGCGAACCGCTTGTACCCACCAGTTCGGTTCGAACTCGCGTATTGAGTCTTAGTTTATGGAAATGTTTATGAATATACAGGTTGCGCGAGTGTGAACCTTTTTGCATATGCATGACTACACGTTGCTTTAAAGGAAAAGAATTAGAGAACATGAGAACATTCTACTTGTATTTCTTAAATAATATTATATATATATATATATATATATATATATATATATATATATATATATATATTTATATATGTATATATATATGTTTACGGTTTCCATATACATCCCCTTTACGCACCGCATCATTTGTTACGTCAGAATGGACGACTGATAGGAAGCGGACATGCGCGTTACCAATGCAGCAGTAGGGAATTACTGCGCACGGAAGAACAGTCGGGGAGTCATCGAGTATGCTTGAACGTATGAACAAGTTGTTAAGGTATGGAGCAATAAACGGAATTGGTCTAAATAGTTATAATTATTTGTGTGTATCAAACCCTGTTTTAACATATATATATATATATATATTAATATAATAATATTATATATAATATATATATATATATATATATATATATATATATATATATATATATATATATATATATATATATATATATATATCAGGGATGTTACGAATGTCATATTGTTCACATTCGCGAATGCGAATTTTAGGTATGCGAATGTGCGAATGCGAATGTTTAAGAATAACATAAAAAAAATTTTATTCAAGTTAACTCATAATTTTTATTATCGCCATATTTCACTTTTTTTCTCGGTGCCATGGGAAAAACTGTCAAAATAGCTCCAAACAATTCTAAACTCACAAACTACTTGTTTGTTCACGTAATAATTAGTCACAAATGACTGACAACTTAAACAGAACAAGCCAAACTAACCAAGCAAGCAGCGAGAAAGAAACGCTTTTTATTAGTCAAATTAAACACGTGATGCCTGCACTGCTTGTGCGGGCAAGGATCGACCAATCGCGTGGCCTCCGGGTGAGACCAACAACGTCTTGAGATACTCAAGACGTTGTTGGTGAGACACGACCTGATGTGTATACATTCGCTTTCGCTAAACATTCGCATCTTTTGATGCGAATGCGAATGTCGATGCGAATGTTTAAAATGATGCGAATCATTCGCATAAGCGAATATTTGTAACATCCCTGATATATATATATATATATATATATATATATATATATACTAGCTGACCCGTTCTGCCATATAAATTATTTTTATCTATCTATTCATCTATCTGCCGATGTATTTCTATCTATCTATCTAGATAGTTATCTATCTTCCTATCTATCTATCTATCTAGATAGTTATCTATCTTCCTATCTATCTATCTAGATAGTTATCTATCTTTTTATCTATCTATCTATCTATCTATCTATCTATCATTCTATCTATCTATCTATCTATCTATCTATCTATCTATCTATCTACATATCTATCTATCAATCTATCTGACCCGGCAAACGTTCTGCCATATAAGTTATTTTTATCTATCTATCTGCCGATGTATCTCTATCTATCTAACTAACTATCTATCTAGATAGTTATCTATCTATACCATTATATCTATCTATCAATCTATCTGAGAATATTATATTTGCCATAAGCTCAGGGAAATTTTAATCGAAATAGAGTGAAAAACATTTACAAAAAAGACGATAATTGATCAGTTATCGAGCGGGATGAAAAATGATTAAATTACTAAAATCGCTATTAAAAAATAGGGGTTAGTGATAAAAGGGTAATAATTAAGGGTTGTATGTATTTTTTAATGCCACATTATAGAAAAATGAAAACAGAAAATTTTGTCCAAAAATTAAAAATAAAATGTTAAGGGTGCACAACCCTTCACTTAGGGGTATGAAAAATAGATAGTAACCGATTCTCAGACCTACTGAATATTCATTTAAAATTTGGTAAAAATCAGTAGAGCCGTTTCGGAGGAGTAAGGTAACTAACATTGTGACACAAGAATTCTATATATAAGATATATATCTGTATATATATATATATATATATATATATATATATATATATATATATATATATATATATACACTGAACCAAAAAATGTATCTGAAACAATAAAAAAATTCATTGAAACAATTAATTTGTACGTTAATTTTGGTCCAATGAACGCATTCATTGAGCCAACAAAACTATATTTGTTGAGCCAAATATCTGCAGAATGATAATACAATAATTGAAACAATTAATACATGTTCATCAGTTCAAAAATGATGAACATTGGAACAATGAACGATTTGTTTGGTGTAATGAATTTTCGATTGTTGAGCGAATTAATACTTTCATTGTTAAATAAATACTATTCGTTCAAACAATGAATGCAATTTTAGGTTCAATAAAAAATATTTCATTGAACCAATAAATCGCTTTTTGTTAGTATGAATTATGTTGTTTGTACTAAAGAAAAGTTATAATAGATAATAAAATATATTAATTGAGAGAAATAAACATAATGGTTGGTACAATAATATATATATATATATATATATATATATATATATATATATATATATATATATATATATATTTACATATAGATAAATATAAAGATATATATTAATATATATATATATATATATATACATAACATATACATATACATATACAAGTATTGAACTTTCATCTCATAACAATATATTTCCATTCTTCAACTTAGAGATGCAGGATTAAAAAGAATCACTTTTTCCATATAAATCTATTGAATATCTAAAAATAACAAAAATACAATATCGCTTTCATGGCATCTCATACTCAGTATGAAAATTTGAAAATATACATCAATTCAAATTATACATTAATTCTAACATAGCAAAAAGCGAACAAAATAACTTAACAATACTTCAATCAGTCTTGATTATCTTATTCAATGATCTATTTTCTCAAAATATGATATTTTGGAGAAACAATGTCACATTTCATATCATAAAAAAAAACATTCCAGGAAATTATTAAATGTTTTAGCTTCTAAAGGAAAGTCTAAATCAAATAAGTATATTATTTTGAAACATATATCTACAGCACGTAAGAAACTAGTGAACATAAACCTGATATTATCGAAATATACAGTTATTTAAGATATATTAAGGGGATCGTCTTCTATGCAGCAAATAAAAGGTTGTATAGGCTTGCCAGAATTCTTAAGGAACTGAATGTGAATGTCCACCTCCTGTACTGTACAGATTTTCCCTTATGGTGAACTAGATGGCTTTTCTGCTAAGAGTATCCTTCTTCGAAATCTGATTCGTGTGATTAAAATATCCATTTAGTGCCCACGGGAGGGCTGCGTCTTTTTCATCTGAAAAATATAAATTCACTGAATATGCGAAATAAAATATATATATATATATATATATATATATATATATATATATATATATATATATATATATATATATATATATATATATATATATTTTTATATATATATATATATATTTATATATATATATATATATATATATATATATATATATATATATATATATATATATATATATATATATATATATAAATATATATATATATATATATATATATATATATATATATATATATATATATATATATATATATATATATATATATATATATATACATATATTATATTTCGAAATTAATTCAAGATTTATATCGTTGATTCATTATAGATATGGGGTTGCTAGCTTTCAACACTTACGAATGAAAAACTTATAGCTTCACAGTTGATTTTACTTACTTTCTTCACTATCTGGGGTGTCAACCAACTTTTTCAAAATGCCCAAAAGGAATTTATCCTATAGATTTTTTCCCATTGTCAGAAATTCTAAGACTTTGTCACGATATTGAGGCCATTTCACCAAAAGTCCGTCTCTTTCGAATATTATTTGAAAGTCCATGTCGATCTGCTAAAATTATGAGGTCAAAACTTCTAACAGTTTAGTAAACTCTACTAATCTGTAACCTGAAAGATTTTTGTCAAATGGCCATTCTTCTAAAATCGTCATAGTGGACTTTAATTCTTTAACTGTCTGCATCATCTTCTGCTTCTAGAATTGAATAAATTCAAGTATATAATTAAAATTGGATTGGAAATAACGTTCACCAACACTCACCAAAACTTTTCTGATGACGGGAAATTTTCATTTCTTTTTTTCTTTTCTTGGTAAGTTATTTGACATAGCTATTTTTAAGGAAGACTTGAGATTAGAATATTTATTGTACTTTTTTCCTCTCTTGCTGACCCTATAATATTCCTATAACAAATAGAAAAAAAGCATTTGAAGAAATATTCGTTATAAAATTTCTCACTTACCTACTTATTGAACACACAATTTCTTTGATGTAAAACTAGAAAACAACGATAAACCATAAAGTCTTTCCTCAATAACACGTGAAACTAAAATGTGCTAATAATCGGAAAAAATAACCGTTAGAGCGCAATTGTAGGTTCATTGAAACAACAAACATTTGTTTGGTGGAACTAGAGCGTTATTTGTGTCAACCATCAACATTTTTCGCACAATAACTCTTTCATTAATTCGACAATCATATTTTTGAAATTCATAAATTAAACATTGAATATAACACCGGCTTTATTGAAACAACGAAGACCTATTTATTGTCACAATAATCTATTAATTGGGACAATTACGCTATATACAATATTAATATGGTTGAAGAAACGACATTATTCCAGAAACTGACACAAACAATTTTCAAAGAAGTTGAATATTCAATGAAAATGAATAAGTCTTCTGTGCAAATCAAATCAAATCAATCAAAGTTGCTTGACGACCGTCCTGTACTGATTAGAATTACTACGAATAATAAATAGCCTAATACGAATAACATGTAGCGACTTGACCACATGGGGATGACGAGTCCATCGTCTGATGGAAAACTAGTAAACTCAAAATATATGAAAATATTACTGAACTGAATATCCATATTATATTTTTTAGTCCTATTTTCGCATGAAATACACACTGTATTTTACTTTATATTGCAGTGTATCGAAGGAAAGCAGATGCGGGAATAGATTTTTCATCCGTTTGACCACGTCTTTCCAGAAATTGTTCATGAGCTGAAACCGCGCGGGGACCATTCCATTCAAATCACATCCCGACCTGCATCTCATATATATATATATATATATATATATATATATATATATATATATATATATATATATATATATATATATATATATATATATATATATATATATATATATATTTCTCGGTACATATTGGCATCTCCATCGGCTCCCATCGAGTCAAATGAGTTGAAATTTGGATTGTTTTTGTTGCCGAACGAAAATATCAAAATCAGTACCTACACTGTGCAATTCGCGAATTGTTTTTCCAATATAAGGTTAAAATTTGTTATGTGGATTGACTTGATGTTGAGGTACGTTCCTTTAATGGTTTCGACTTTTTTATTCATCCACGATGCACACGAAAAATTTTTTTTCATGAAATATATTTTCTACTCTCAAATTCGGTGTCCTATTCAAGAGTTATTTTTCTAAATATAATTCAATCCGTTAGAATCACATCTGGATGCGATTCAACACGACCTTAGTGATGGAGCTCTGCTACTCAAGATTTTTTTTTCGTACACCAGGCGGGTGTGTGCCTGGTGGATAGGAAATGTACGTTGTACCGATTAATAATATATTAAGGCTGTAAATTTCGACATTCATAAACATATATATATATATATATACACTGAAAAAAAATCCTATACTGGATATCAGAAATTCATATACCTGTTATATAAATTTCTGATACCCGGTGGGACAAATAAAAACGCTTTTATTAAACTATATCCTTGGAAGCAAGGACACTTCATTTAAAAATAAACAGAAGTTACTAAATTCCAGTAGAAAAGTTGAAGTAATATTTAATATGCCTAGTTCACTAGCCCTAAACAATCAAGGACTATTGTTTTTTTATATGACGGGTCATATAAACTTAAGTAAACTTGTTTCTATTCATCTTCAGAATATCTCAGCAGATTGTTTCTTATATTTTAGGAACAGGTATTTAAAATTAATTAATTTTTTTGGTTTTATTAGCCTTCCCAATCATTTTTGTTCAAATACATTTAAAAATACCATCCCGTTTGATACTAGACGCTGGTGGTATAAACTTTGAATATACGATTAGTTTAAGTATAAATTAAATCCAGTAAATCTGTAAAAATTGTTATGTTAATGAACAATTTTTTCTGCCCAAATGTATATTAATGTCTGTTAAAAATTATTCCGCTCATTATAAACAACAATGAAACTTGAGGCATTACCAAAAAAATTCAAATGAAATTAGTTAATAAATTTGCCTTTGAACATATTCTTTTCTTCAGAACCAAGCAAATTTGAATTAATGTTTTTTTTTAAGGAATCTAACAACTGACTTATAATTTAATGAAGCCATTTTCTAAATGAAAACCACATTAATACTGGTGGTAAAAAATAAAACATTCTTTAATGTAATCATTCTGTATCTCTTTATTAAAATACATAACAAAATAATATAATAAATTCTCATATTAACAAATATAAACAAAAATATATTATCACTTAAAATACTTTTAAAAACAAGGAAATTCATTATAGTAATATATTAAATAAACTACTTCAGATATTTCCAAATTTCAAAAGGTATTCTTGGTAACGTTTTTTTTTTTTGAAAATAGCAGGCGAGGGCCAATTTTCGGAAATTAATTGAAGATATTGTATTATCCATCCAACCATCCTGAAGAATCCTCCAATACAATGTCCTTCATCTGAAAAATGTAGGTAATGTGTCAAATAAACTCTTGAGTTATTTTTCATAGAAGTAATCATTATTCACCAAAAAATATATTCCACCCTTATTTGCGAAATTAATAAATGCGAAACCAAATACGGACAATAATTATTTATTCAATAATAAAAATGATTGGATTCTAATTTACCAGAGAGCATCTTAAAAAAAAAGAGGGGGGAAAATAAATAACTACTCTCTGTCTACTATAGCATAAAGGTTCCAATTTCGTTGTGCATGCCGCGTGAAAATGTTGGATAACCATGAGATTTCCCGCGCGTTTTATTGCATTTTTCGAATAATCCGATTATTTGGAAATGTGTGGCCGAATGAATTTCCATCTGTTCTGCAGAACAGAATCTCAGTAAAATAACTTTTTTTCTCCTATCCACTAGTTTAATTATATAGTTCCCTGCATTTTGCAAGGTTAACTTCCGTTTCATTTTTACCCCCCCCTTTTTTTAAGTTTTTTTTCGGTAATATTTGATGGAATTTTCCGAATTTTTTCTGCGAATCAAGATTTCGGAAATGAATCATTTTTTTTTCTCCAATGCACTAAGGTATCAATAAATACAATATGTGCTACCTACCTTTAAAAGCGTTGTATAACTGCCTTGTCCAGTCGAAAAACCATTCCAACAGTGTTTTCAATATTCATTGTTATCCAAATGGATTAATCAAATAGTTTAACACAAAAATATACCATCACTATCATTGGTAAAAGAAAAGAATTATAAGCAAAAAAATCTTCAAAGCACAAAACACGCAGAGAGAAGAGCATAACCGCACGCGAATTTCGATTCAATTGGGGGTATAATAGAATGAATGGAACGATCGAAGTACGCAATTGCGAATGAAATCGTAATTATTCGCCCTCTGGGTTCGTAACATTTTCGTTAGAAACGTGAAGAAATAGCGCCTATTATTTTTGAAATAAGCGGTTGTTTAACACCTAACGTCCAAGGTTGTTCGGCAGCTTAGACAACTAACGATTATCTTAAAGGGGAATCATCAATTTTTCAGTAAGTCTCTGACGTATAAGACTTGAAAAATCCAATTCTATTAATTATTTATACGACATTTGGTGTAAAAGTAATGAGATAGGTTACTAACGTTAAATGATCATTTCTTTAGAAAGATTCGCTTCTTTTGTCAAGTATTGTAGCCGGGAGTTCTAAATTCAATATACTTTCCTCTTTCAACTTATAGAATTTTCAAGATATGGATAATATGAAAAAGATCAGAAAGACGAATCATAATAAAACCTCTCTTTTTTCAGTGTTATATATATATATATATATATATTATATATATATATATATATTATTATATATATATATATATATATATATATATATATATATATATATATTTGAATATTTATATAAAGTATTTATTATAATCATAACAATTCATCAGCATAGATCCGTTGAAAATGTTCCAAATCTACGGAATAATTGAGTTAATGAACACATTTATTGTCTCAAAGATTATTTTACTATGAAAATCAATAACTTCGTTTATTGTTTTCATTATTTTTATACATTTAAGCTGCTACTGAATTCAATAAACTTGATTCATTACAAGAATGAAAAAATTCATTGAATAGGTGAAAAATTTATTGAATCAATGAAATTCTCCTTCTGAATTAAAGAAACAGATTTAATTGAATCAACTAAAGGCATTTCATTGGTTCAACAATATTTGTTATTAAAACAATAAATGCCTTCATTCACTGCATTAACGCCGTTATTGGTTCAATTAAAAAAGGGCAACAATCGCCGTTAATTGATTTTATGATCAAAATTTTTTTCAGTGTATATATATATATATATATCTAATTGTGTTGTTTTTTTCTCGTCGATGGTAAAACTAAGCAGTTTGTGCACATTATTAAACTCATTCTGAATATGGCCTACCTATACGTTCTGGTGCTGTTAGGTATCACTAAACAGTAGTCTACGTATCTTCTGAAAAATTTTGTTTGATATCTTGGCATGATGTTTTCCTCAATATGTTCCATGACCAATTGTGCAATAATACTGGATATTGCATTTCCCATAGCTAGTTGTTACATGGATCGGGACCTTAGACTAACATCTCCGAAACTTCGCCCAATAGTAGTAAAAGAATTAAAACAACTCCTCCGAAATAACTACCAAATGGAATTGATGAATGGTCTTATGAAACAAAGATCATTCAAACTCTATAAAACAGAACATCAAGAACACAAAGAGAAAGAAAACGATATACGTATATGTAATGTATCGAATTATTTATATTTAATTTGTGACAATGCGGCATCGGCGCATTGTTCGGGAAACACCTGTGCTTGCAGATGTGCAAGCCAGTATGAAAATGAAAGGGAATAAAAGAAGTATCAAACTTAATTTCGTGTCGTATTAATTATCATTCCGGATCATAATAATCCAGAATATTACATGGCGACGAGCAGATTTAGTGTAGTGTTTCAAGATAAACCAAGGTGCTAAATACCCAAGCAAATTTGAGCTGTAAAGTCAGTGATTCAAGTGATCTAAAAATGTCGAACGAAAATGTCGGGCATCTGCGCGAGTTCGATGTGATAAATTCGGACTGGTCGATTTATAAACGGCGATTAGATAATTTCTTTATAGCCAATACTATTACGGATAAGGACCGAAAAAGAGCAATTTTATTAAATTTGTTAAGTGAGGACGCATATAAATTAGTCTATACGACTTATGTTTACCAGATGAACCAGAAAAGAAAGACTACGAAACATTAACAAAGTTGATTTCGGAACATTTTAAGTCAACCAACTTAATTTTTCCTGCGCGATATAAATTTTACCGCGCAGAAAAATCAGCAACCGAATCTCCGCGTGAGTGGGCCGCAAGATTGAGAAGCTTAGCAGCAAACTGTGAATTCGACAAAACTATGTTACCAATTGTTTTAAGGGATATCTTCATCATCGGATATAATACCGGCCCAGTTCAAGACAAGTTACTAGAAGGGAAGAAGGAGGTCAAATTCGATGACATAATTGCAATTGCAGCATTAAAATGTGCAGTGGTTCAAGGAGGTAATGCCCTATCAAGAGGTGACAGAACGGAACCGGAGATGATGTATGTGCAAGGCAGTAGAGGTAACGTGAAATGTGCGCAAAAGGAAAAATTCTGTTTCCGCACAAGCAGTCTTGCACGGAGGGCCCAAAATACAGGTACCGCTAGAATACAACAATGTACAGTGTGTGGCAGAAGGAACCATGAGGCGAATATATGTTTTTTCAAAAATTGTTATTGTTATATTTGTCAAATTAATGGTCACCTAGCTCCCATGTGTCCGACCAGAAAAGGATCGCATGATTCAAATCGTCCAAATACCACTGGTAGAAACAGAGCATCCCAACACTTTTTAGAAGTGCAAAATTCTGAATATAATGCGGAAAATGCAAATATTATGGAAAATGATGACAATACTTTATATAATTTGGAAAATTCGGTCAGTCCTATTTTAGTAAAAGTTGAAATCGATAATGAAAGTTTTAGTTTTAATCTTGATACTGGATCAAGCTTCAGTGTGATTTCCGAAAATTTTTATTTAAAGTATTTTATAAAAAAAAGTTTACTAAGGGATGTATTTCAGTCAAACTTAAATCAGATAATGTTACCCCAAAATTTTTTAGAGCTCGCCCTTTACCGTTTGCAATTAAAAAAAAGGTAGATGAAGAATTGGAACGTTTAGAAAAATTAGGTGTAATTACACCAGTAAATTACAGCCCGTGGGGCACTCCTATTGTGCCAGTATTAAAAAAAAATGGTAGTGTTCGTTTGTGTGGAGATTTTAAGGTCACGGTGAATCCTTTCATTGAGATTGACCAATACTCTTTACCCCGTATAAACGAACTTTTTGTGAAGTTACAAGGAGGAATTCATTTTTCCAAATTAGATCTCTCAAATGCATATCAACAAGTATGTTTAGATAACGGTTCAAAGAAACTGATGACAATTTCTACACACAAGGGGTTGTACCAGTATAATAGAGCTCCTTTCGGCATAGCCAGTATTCCAGCTAAATTTCAAAAAATTATGGATTCGTTGTTTCAGGGGTTAGAGGGAGTGATAGTGTTCCTCGATGATATCCTAGTTACAGGCAAAACACGACAGGAGCATCTGCAGAGACTAAAAATAGTCTTGAATATATTACAAAATTCAGGGCTAAAAATTGCTTTGCATAAATGTAGTTTTTTTCAAAAGAAAATATCATACTTGGGTTTCGAAATAGACAAGATAGGATTACATACGTCAAATGATAAAATTGAATGTATCCAAAAGGCACCCGTGCCTACAAATGTTACTCAACTAAAAAGTTTTTTAGGTCAACTATTATGGCTCTTTTGTACAAAATCTGGCAACCGTGCTTCAGCCTCTCTATAATTTACTAAAGAAGGAGGTGAGGTGGATATGGTCGGCAGATTGCGATAAAGCATTTTTAAAAATCAAGAATATCTTGACATCAGCACCAATTTTAGTGCACTATAATCAGGATTTTCCCGTTCAATTAAGTGTTGACGCTAGTGACTACGGAATAGGAGGGCTGATAAGTCATATTTATCCAGATGGTTCGGAAAAACCGATAGCATATGCGTCGCGCACTTTATCTGAAAGCGAAAAAAAATATAGTCAGGTCGAAAAGGAAGGACTAAGTATAATTTTTTCACTTCATAAATTCAATCAATATTTATATGGACGTAAATTTACGCTACTCACAGATCATAAATCATTAATTTCTATATTTCACCCCACAAAATCAATACCGCAATTTTCAGCAAATAGACTAAGACGGTGGGCTCTCATGTTATCAAATTATCAGTACGACATAAAATTTGTTAAATCGGTAAATAATCAAGCAGATAGTTTATCCCGCTTGCCAATTCAGAGTAGTGATACCGATTGGGAAAATGTCGATATAAATTTTATTAACTATTTTTCGAAAAACACAGATTTTCCATTGAACTTTCACTCAATTCGAGAGGCTACAATAAGAGACAACATTTTGTCTCAAATTAAAAATTACTTATTATCTGGATGGCCTACGAAAATAAACGATAAATATAAAAGTTTTTATCGCCTTAAAAACGAGTTGAGTATCGAATCGGATTGTGTATTGTGGAATAATAGAATAATAATTCCCGACATATTACAACAACAACTCTTAAATGATTTACATTTATCACATATGGGAATTGTTAAAATGAAAAGCCTTGCACGTTCATACTTCTGGTGGCCAGAATTAAATAAACAAATTGAGAAGATTGCTTCTAGTTGTGAAACGTGCATGTTGAATAAAAAGTCACCAGATAAAGCAGTATTAAACCCATGGAAGTTCCCTGAAAAACCATGGGATAGGTTACACATCGATTTCCTAGGGCCATTTCGGGATAAGTATTTCTTAGTAATTGTGGATGCTCATTCTAAATGGATTGAGGTTTTTCCGGTTAAGTCAATAACCTCTACAGTGACAATAGATTGTTTAAGGAGTACTTTTGCTAGATTTGGGTTACCAAAAGAAATAGTATCGGATAATGCTACTTCTTACACCTCAAAAGAATTTCAAAATTTTTTATTGATGAATAATATTAAGCATATTACTTCCATACCATATGAACCGTCCTCTAATGGCGAAGCTGAAAATGCAGTTAAAACGATAAAGAACTCGCTAAAAAATGCTTTGGGGAAAGCTCAACACATTACAAACTTAAATTTATTGTTATGCAATTTTTTAATTGATTTTCGAAATACATCCCATAGTACTACTGGTGTAAAACCTTCAGAATTATTGTTTAACCGAAAATTGCGTACCAGGTTTGACAATCTTTTACCACCAACAGAAGTGAACGTAGAAAATGATTTAAAATGTAAAGTTTTGAGAAAACAAGAATTACAAAAAAAATATCGTGGTGGTAAAAGGTCTTCAACATTTGATATAGGAGAAAATGTTATCGCTAGAGATTATAAGAACCCTCAAAAACCTTCTTGGATAAAAGGGGTAGTTGAAAGAAAAATTGGCAAGTCTACCTATTTAATAAGGATTCCTTCATTAAAGAATGTAGTATGGAAGAGACATTTGAATCAAATTAAAAAATATGTCATTAATGAAGCGCAAATAATTGATAATTTTCAAAGGAATAACTCCACAGGAAGTGAACCTATTGAAGAGGTAGATTTGACAATATCTCCTGATATTTTAGGAAGTGCTGGTGCAGTGAATCGCCCGAAAAGGGTCGTTAAACCAGTCCAACGTTTAACGTATGACTAAAATTTTCTTTGTTTAGTTTTAAAAGTAGAGTAGCCAAGTAGGTAGTTGTTTGTTTCTGTTATAAATTTATAATTAAAATTTCATTATCGCTCATAGTCTCACAATCGTTTCAATCCAGTCACTATACCTAACAAATTCAGTTAATTATATAGTCAAGTCGGTTCGTTCAACCGAATACATTGTATCGTGGTACTTCGAGCCTCGGATTACGTATCTAATGCGTTTCTTTCTGTACGAATATAACAGACGTATGTATTTTCATTCGTTACCTCGTAAATTTGCGAGCGCGTCAGGCGGAAAAGCCTCACGTCGGGTCTCATTTCCGCCGAGGAGCAACAATTTTCTCGCGACTAGTCCCGCTATCTTTCCGAATTTCGAAGGCGGCCCCTCCTCGACCCCTTTCGGCGAAGGGTGGCAGTTAAAGGGGTAGCGCGACAACGCCAAGAAACATCCGGCGAGATTACGCGAAGCCGCGTTGCCGCCGGTGCCCTCGAGCGGCTAATTAATCGGGTCCAATTAGCCCGAGAGCGCAACTTGTTGTCGGAATCGTTACTTATACTTGGAATTAAACGGCGTCTCGAGGTTGGCCTCTTCTGCCGATCCTCTTGGCGTTCGTTCTTCGGCAAATTATATTTTTGCATTTTTTTTAAGGTAACTGTATCGACGAAGTGCAACAGCAGGAAGCTCGTAGGTTGCCAGATTGTTTTAAACCAGATCGTGAAAATATCGATTAAATAAATACGATTTCACAGACTATTTCCCTCGTCTTAATTTGCACCAGTCAAAAACGCGCAATTTTGAATTACAAATGGTTTCTGGATGGTAAAACTGTATCACAGCAGCTTCGAGTTTACCCGCGGCAAAACTTGACAGTTGTTGCCACCAAAAATTACAATACCTTTGAAAACAAAAGTAATTATAATCTCCTAGGACACCAGAAAACGACGCTAAACAATTTTTGTAATTTCAGTGACAATTTTTGTGATATTATTTTAAAGCAGTGCTTGTCAGCTTATGTAGTGAAAATGAGTCGCTTTGGGAGTGATTCTTTGACTAATATTGATTTGGCGATTGAGAAAAGTGTACCGTACAATACCGTTAAAACCCATAATACGTCAATATGGAAACAGTTTACGGAATTCTGCAAGGCAAAGAAATACGAGCTTAAATGGAAACTACAAGTTTAGAACAACTAAACCTAATCCTGAAAGATTGGGCGTGGAATACATAATTCATGAAGAATAATCTGTTACTCATGAAATAGTCTAGTCAAATACCATTGCAAAGTAATATTTTTTAACAAAAAGCATTCGTGCAGGTGCAAAAATCCTCGTCTTCGACTCGGATTTTGGTTGCCACCGGCACTCATGCTCCTTGTTAAAAAAATACTTAGCAACGTGTTTTTTCGTTTTTTTTCGGAAAAATTAGATGCCCTTATGATATTACTTACGAATATTTTCCGCTTAGGAGGAATATTTTGGATCTTTATCAGAACTTGAAAAAATTTTCAAGCTTTAGCTTAATTCTAAGGACTCATCGGTCCTCGTCAGTCTGATGAAGACCAAAGGGTTCGAACCAGGATTACTCGTGAGTGGATGGAACTATTACGAGCGCATATAATAGGGTAAGTGGATGACAATTGGACCGATAGGAGAGACGGACTACTGTTCATCATTTCAGATTTAGTCAGCAGATGACGCTTTCTCGATGATGTTAACTTCAGTTACAGGGCATTATGCAATAAATAATAAATCTGTTAGAACGCGTTAGAGCGAAAACTAAGTGAAAATTATCAATTTCTTAAAATTTTCGGGCCGTAAAGTTTCAGGCGACTAGATTTGTGACGATATTGTGACTCGTGGGGTAAGTGAAATGTATATATTTTAAAGTTTCACATAAATAGTTGCCCAAAGAATATGTATAACCTAATAAACAGTTCATCTAACGTGAAACGTGGTAAATATACAGTGGTCCTTCTCTCCTCTCAACTGAGGACAGATGGACGGTATGTGTGTAGGATAGACGGTCCATTATGTGACATTATTTTTTAGTTTGTTGAGATGCCTGTGTATATAAAAGAAAGCAAGTTGCTCATCCTAGAAGCCATTGGACAGAGGAAAATTTGCAAGAAGCAATTGGAGCAGTGATACGCTGTACAAAATGATAATATTTTGCTGTGTTTGCCGCCACATACTACATATTGTTTACATACATTGGATCTTGCGTTTTTTAAATCCCTAAAGACGCATAATTATAATTCCGTGCAAGCGTTTTTTGAAATCGGACGCTTCTCGTAAACTAACTAAGCTTCAATTTGGAAAATTATTAGGTGAATCTTGGAATACTGCAGCGCAGCGACCGTAGAGAACACAGTATCAGCATTTCGTCGTAGAGAAAAAAAGGCTCGCAAACTATTGACCTCTTTCGACACCGATTCAGGAGAAGAAGATGAACAAGTTGTTTTAAATGACGAAGAAGAAACTGAAGATGAACTTGACTATGAAAATAAGTGTGCTGGCTGGAAATAAGATTACAGACTCACAAAAAAAAAGATGATTGCATTAAATGCCTCATATGTGGTTGATGGCTGCAAGAGGGGTGTACATCCTTCTTAAATTTGTGTGTCTTGTGTGGCAAACACACCTCCATTGAAAATAGAGATGAATGAATGGTTGTCCATCTCTCCTCGTAAGCATGGTCCGTCTTTCCTACACTGTAGAGCAGGGGTGCTCAAACGGTCGATCGCGGAAACTTCCAGAGTCGATCGCCAGGCGCATGGCAACACCGCCCTCGCGAGAACGTGGCAGCCCGGTGTTTCTGAAGTGCAAAAAATTAATTTGTTTCTTATTTAGTAACATTAAGTTGGTCGTTGGTCGATCGCTTTTCACCTAAATATTTTTTGGTAGATCGCCAGCACTGTAAGTCTGAGCACCCCTGCTGTAGAGGAAAGATGGACTTCCGCAGAGTTGCAGTTTTTAATTTTTTTTATCAAATGCTATAGATATAATTAGTTTTGTTCATGCAAAAAAATTATTCTTTTAAATGTTATTTTTACATTCATGTAACATTTATCAATAAAGAGATATATTTGGGTTATTAAAATGTGGTCCATCTCTCCTCCACTTACCCTACAGTATGTTAGCCGCGTGTGTATTTGATTGGGCCGATACTCCATGAAAATCCATTACAATATTGTAAATAAAACTTCACAGTTTTCGATTTTCACTATATTTTGTTAGGTAACTTTAAATTATTAAGTTATATAGGTCAAAATTTCAATCTTTTTGTCAAATCGAAATTTAAAAATAGCATTCAAAACTCAGAAAAAAGCCTCAGAAAAACCATTGGAAAACATATTAATAATTTAAAGGATAAAACTACACAACAAAATAAAACTTGTGGTTCATGTCCTAAAGTATATGTTGACCAAAATGGCAGGAACTTTGGAGTTCGAATATCAGAACATAAAAGAAGTTACGACAAGGAACAATTAGATTCAACTTATGCATCACATCTCCTGGAATATAATCATATTTTTAATGGTGAATTTGCAATATTACATAGAGAAAAGAAAGGCTATAAATTCAATTTATTAGAAGCTCTTGAAATAAATAGTATGAAACAATCCAATCATTCGTTAAATGACCAATTAGATATGAATAATTCACCGTTGTTAATTCTTTTCTAGATGTAAATTTGAATATTTGTAATTGTTTTGTTTTTCCCAAGTCATTAACAGTTTGTATTTTCTACCTGCTAAGTGATTACGTTTAGGTTTTCCCCATTCTTATTGTTTATTCTATTCCTTCATCTTTCAATATTCTCGTTGTAAAATTTAGTATGTTATATACATCTGAAGAAGCCACTGTGTTTGGCGAAACAATTGTCATGTTATAAAAATACAGTGAAAATCGAAAAGGGGTCATCCATAAATTACGTCACAAGAATTTTACCAGATTTTTTACCCTCCCCCCGTCCTTGTCACAGCTGGTCACATTTGTGAGACTCCCCCCACCCAAGTGTGACGTCACATATTTTGCAAATTTTCATTTGGAAATTATTGAATGAAAACGGCGGTACCGAAATCAGTTTTATTTTCATTTAAATTAGTTTTCAATAAAATTAACATCGAATCAAACAATTAACAAAACAAAAAACGGTTTATTATATTAATTAAAAAATTTAAAACAAAAAACAATTGACTTTGTTAATCAAAGAAATTAACAAAACAAAAAATATTAATAGAATTATATCAATTAAAGATACAAACTTAATAATCTCTATTAGTCCATGGACTAATAGATTTTCAAATGTGACGTCACGAAATTCAGGACCCCTCCCTCCCCCTTGTCATATAATGTCACACTTCGTCGACCCCCTCCCTCCCCCTAAACGTGTGACTTTATGGATGGCCCCAAACTGTAAAGTTTTATTTACAGTATATTTCCTTCGCAAGCGAGTAAAGGTATCCGCACAATGCGCCTGGATGGTAGATGGTAGCCTAGCTGGTCGCCTGGCTGCAAGCATTATCTTCGTAGTTTCTTACGGGGTACCGTACGTGCGCGCGAAGGTCCGGTTGATTGGATGCTAGCGGGCTATGTCGCTGGTCGCTGGAAGAACAACATTTTACATTCTACCAGCTACCAGCGACCAGCGTGCGAAATGGATATGGGATGGTGTTGCCGCAGAAATTAATGTAGATCTTAATTAGAAATTTGAGATCATTTTCGTATTCAGAACTGAAATACTAAATATTGGAAGGATTTGTCCCAATATAAATGAGAAACACTTTACTCTGTTTTTTGTATCACTATTGTTATTAAATTCTTTGCGACAGCAGGTTCGTAGTACTACCACATTTTCAAGCGAATTAATATTTTTGCATTTTACATTGTCGGTCATAGTAGGCATAAAAAGTAAGGAGTTGAAAGATTATAATTACTGGTATTATCGAATTTTAAACTATGTAAATGAAGAGCTTGCTAACAACATAAATTTATTCTAGAAGGGTTCAAATATTGGAGAATTCCGTACATCTGTTTGATCATTTAACGAATTGAGTGGGTTATTTTTATTATATTTATATATTTCTATGTACTCTAAAATATTTGGTTTCTTACTTTTCGGAGTTATATGTGAAATTTTTATATTATATATGCCTGGAAAAGAGTGACTTGAATCTAGAAAGTGTTTCGAAAAATTTGAAATTTCTTTACTTAATTCGAAAGAATGTTGATGTTCTTTATATCGGGTGGCAAAATTTCGGACTGTTTGTCCTAAAAAGATATCCACTTCATTCTCAAATACGAGAAGAAACGATCGGGATAATCACACAGCCCTTATAATAAATGATAATATTCTCCAAATTCTTGTCTTTTTGATTAATATGATGTACCGTAAACCTTTTTTCAGCTTTCGGTTGTAAGAACCACTTTGTAGCATTGTTTTCTAATAAATAAAAATCATCACTGTCACTACTTAAATCATCAATTTCAACCACACATCTGCACAATACGCGGGTTGATTTCCGTATAACCAGCTACAATCTACCGGCGCGACGTGCGAGTATCTAGCGGTTTTCAACTCTACCATCTAGGCTACCAGCGACCATCCAGGCGCGTTGTGCGGATTCCCTTGGAGCCCTTTCAGACTTGGATACCGTATCCGAGATACGCGTATCCCAGATACAGAAAATACATGCGTTAAGAGCCCTTTCAGACTAGGATACTGTATCCGAGATACTGTATGCGAGATACAGAATTTAGGCCAGATACAGTCAAGATACTTTTATTAGAATATAGTTTTGTAAATAAATTTTATCAGTACAATATCAGTGCTGTACGGTGCTTTTTATGAAATGGACATTGAAGAGTGCGCTATGCTATGGTATATTATATTTCTGGGCCCTAACTACAGTGTACCATGTATAATTTATTTCCGTAACTTACAATTTACTTGATAGTTTGCGAATAGTTACTAGATAGTAGTGCACTGATTAATACAAATTAAACATCAATTCGCTTATCTAAAGGGTTTTCACTGCAATTCGTAAAAACTTAAAAGCAATATAAATTAACGAATAAACTCATTATTCATCGCTAATAAACAATATTATTGAAATATTTCATTTAATTTTTGTTATCCATCTTGAGATGATTATTGTAAAAATCAGTAAGCTTTCGACAAATAATCGTCTTGTTTCGAGAATTTTTAATAATATAATAATTTGATTTATTCAGCTAATGAATTTATGCATTCCTTTTTGAAAGCACCGTATAATTACTTTTATAAATATACCTACCATATTCATTTTGTTGAACAATTGCCATTTCTTCAAAATTTTCACACATCTGTTCGGTAATTTCCACCCAACATTTTTGTTTTATATTTCTGTCGAAATGATTTTCATTACTTGTATCCCATATACAAGAATTCGGTTTTTTTTTTTTTTTTAACTCGAGGGACCTACAGTTTAACGCCGGTTCCGAACGGCCAATGGGCTTGTAATCTGTGTACATTACCCAACATTTTTTAAATTTTAATAACCACTGAATTCCGGACATATACAACACCCAAGAGCAAGGTGGGAATCGAACCCACATCCTCGATCAACAAACGGCACAAGGCGGTAGTCGCTCACCGCTGGTCTACCGAGGCCCCCAAGAATTCGGTTCTACCAAACTTATAAATTTCTCGTTATCAAAAACTTTATTCTCCATGGTACAATCGAAAAAACGTTCTATTCCACTTCACTTCTACTAATAAATAATAAAAATATTGTACGCCTATGCTATTGTGCTTTTTGAATCGCAAAAGTATGCAAGTCTGAACAGGTTCATAAGCCACAATGATAATTCGGTATCCCGGATTCGGATACTGTCGCCGGCGGCTGAATGAGCGAGATTCAGAAATTTAGTATCGCGATACGGTATGCTGTGCTGAATGCAGTGTGAAAACGTACATATAAACGCATGTATTTTCTGTATCTGGGATACGCGTATCTCGGATACAGTATCCAAGTCTGAAAGGGCTCTAATATGTACGTTTTCACACTGCATTCAGCACAGCATACTGTATCGCGATACTAAATTTCTGAATCTCGCTCATTCAGCCGCCGGCGACAGTATCCGAATTCGGGATACCGAATTATCATTGTGGCTTATGGACCTGTTCAGACTTGCATACTTTTGCGATTCAAAAAGCACAATAGCATAGGTGTACAATATTTTTATTATTAATTAGTAGAAGTGAAGTGGAATAGAACGGTTTTTCGATTGTACCATGGAGAATAAAGTTTTTGATAACGAATATTATGAAGTTCTTCAAAAGATTCTATGGACGTTCGATAATAATTAAAAAACTTTGTTCGATCTTGTAGTAATTCTTGGTGAAGAAGGTTATAAATTACTCTAGTTTCCCTTAATTCTATTATAGGATGAACCCACATAGTTCGTCTCCTTTTAATTTTTTTCTTTTTGTTTATAATATACCACAGCATAGCGCACTCTTCAATGTCCATTTCATAAAAAGCACCGTACAGCACTGATATTGCACTGATAAAATTTATTTACAAAACTATATTCTAACAAAAGTATCTTGACTGTATCTGGCCTAAATTCTGTATCTCGAATACAGTATTTCGGATACAGTATCCTAGTCTGAAAGGGCTCTAAGGGTATCGGCACAACGCGCCTGGATGGTAGCCTGGCTGGTCGCTGGTAGCTGGTAGAATGTAAAATGTTGTTCTTCGAGCGACCATCAAGATAGCCCGCTAGCATACAATCGACTGGAACTGCGCGCACGTACGGTACCCCATAAGAAACTACGAAGATAATTCTTGCAGCCAGGCGACCAGCGACCATCCAAGCGCGTTGTGCGGATACCCTTAGTGTTTTGTGTGTCTGAGGTATGAATCAACAGCCTCGTATATTTCTCATCATAAAAATGCCTTGAAGACATTCGGACGAGAAAATAGATCGAAAATTTTCCATCTATCCGTGTTGACGAAAAATCCTCCGGATGTAATTGCGTGCCGAAACGTTTCGGATCCATCATCGGTTCGAGAAACCCGGAGAAGCGATAAAGACGAACGTTCTCGTGGCGCAGTTAAATCGAAACTAATCAAACTGGCCGAATGCTCCGATTCTATCGGGCCGTTTTATCAGCATACCTCGGATCAGCATTTATTGTTATTGGCTCGTTAATTTTTAACGCCCGCGAAATCGACGGGAAGTTGCATCCGTAAATTAACCACCTGTTTGGCGGACGTGCGCGTTCGAAAATCGAGGAGTCGCTGAGGCGAACCTTCCTCTACTCCTGAGCGTTTCTGATGTGCCGCTACATTGAACTTCGTCGTTTAGGTCCTAGCTTAGATTCGGAAGTTGCGAAAATGTCTTAGGTTTATAATAATATAACAATAATTTTTAAAATATCATCTTTCTGTATTCAAATACGATCAGTGGCGGATTTACCAGCAGACTGGAGCCTGGGGGACAGATTTTTAGGGGTGGTAAATTTGTGGCTAAAATTTTTAACTTCCCGCTAAAACAATAAAAAAATTTCAAAAATTGGGAAGTTATGATTAGAACTTCTATATCGCGATTCTTGTTTTCCACAACTAATACCTATTCTTTTTAATTCAATTGGTTACCTAATCTAAAACCTCTCAAATTTAGTTGGCTTTGCTATTAATGTGTAATTTAAGAAATAAAACATTTGCTTAAATGAAAAAAAATTACAACGTTTTATATCGCAATTCTTGTTTTCCACAACTAATAACCGTTTCAAATTCATTTGCTTACTTAATCTGAAAACACTCAGATTTAGTGGCATCTGCAATTAATGTGTAATTTAAGAAATTAAACATTTACTTCTTCTTACTCAAATGAAAAAATTACAACGTTTTATATCGCGATTCTTGCTTTCCACAACTGATAACCGTTTTAATTTCATTTGCTTACCTAATCTAAAAACACTCAGATTCAGTGGCCTTTGCAATTAATGTGTAATTTAAGAAATTAAACATTTACCTCATCTTCTTCTTACTTAAATGAAAAAAATTACATAGTTTTATATCACGATTCTTGTTTTCCACAACTAATATCCGTTTCAATTTAATTCGCTTACCTTATCTGAAAACTCTCAGATTTACTTAGTTGTCTTTGCAATTAATATATTATTCAAGAAATAAAACATATAAATGAAAAAAATCACAACCTTTTATGTCGCGATTCTTGTTTTCCACAACTTATATCCGTTTTTATTCAGTTGGTCTACCTAATCTAAAACCTCTCAGATTTAGTTGCCTTTGAAATTAATGTGTAATTTAAGAAATAAAACATATGCAAAAATTACAACTTTTTATATCGCCATTCTTGTTTTCCACAACTAATAACCGTTTTAATTTAATTTGCTTACCTTATCTAGAATCACTCAGATTTAGTGGCCTTTGCAATAAATTAATGTTCAATTTGAGAAATAAAATATTTACTTAGATGAAAAAAATTACAACGTTTTATATCACGATTCTTGTTTTCCACAACTAATAACCGTTTTAATTTCATTTACTTACCTAATCTACAAACTCTCAGATTTAGTTGCCTTTGGAATTGATGTGTAAATTAAGAATACAACATTGAAATGAAAAAAATTACAACTTTTACATCGCGGTTCTTGTTTTTCGCAACTAATATCCGTTTTAATTTAATTTGTTACCTAATCTAAAAACTCACATTTAGTTGCCTTTACAATTCATGTGTTATTGGAAAAATAAAACATATAAATGTGAAAATTACAACTTTTTATATCTAAATTCTTGTTTTCCACAACTAATATCCGTTTTTCGTCGGCGAAAAAAGGGGGCAACCGAACATCGACCGGACGAAGCCGCATCTGCGAGATACTTCTTAATAGGTTGATTATACGGTTGGTGGGGGGGTGGGCGAGCGAATGATGAATGTCATAAAGCAGTTGTGTTCCCTGGGCAACGAGTTGCTTTTGTTCGTTTCTATCAATTTGTACGGTAGATACGATCTCCGTGTTTTTAATGAGCAGTAATAATAACGGCCCCAGTTATTAATAACTTGATTAGAGGAAAGTTCCACGTTCGTCCTTATCTAGGTGGGATAACAACTTTCACAAATTAAATAGTGAACTAGTTGCCGGGTAATTACGAGATAATTTCACGATTGAAAGAATTTTTTACGTTGACGATTCCGTAGATTTTGAGATCGTGGGATAAAAAGCGACAGAACTTCTGGTAATTTTATCCGATCAATAAGAAAGCATATTCGAACGTTGATTTTGGTAATTTTTTAATCAGCACACCCTGTAGTTAGATATCGAAACCGTCTTCCAAAAGTTTCGAGCTAAGAGAGACATCTTCAGTGGCGATAAATGCTTCATAGCTGTAGACTCGCTGAAGGTTCTGAAACAATTTTCAGACCATTTGTCGAGTCATACAGCTGCACCAAAGCTATTTGCCACTGAACATTTATCGCAGTTGGAGAAGACTCTTTTGGAATGAAGGGGGGGTATAAAAATAGAAATTTTCTGCTATATATCGTATATGGGTCATTCTACGATAAGAGGTAAAGTGCACGGCAATCAATATAAAATACCTTTCATATTTTATATCTTGTCATTTTATACAATAAATCGCACCACCTTAATGTAGTTTATCGACTATATCATGATTGAATACCCAATTGAAGCACATTTATTTCAAATTACTCATTTAAGCATGAAACCCTGGCTTGTCTCCTTGACGTTTTTGGTTGAACATGTAGACATTATATACCAGTGATGGGGAAACTACGGCCCGCGGGCCAAGTCCGGCCCGCGGAAAGGTTTAATCCGGCCCGTTTAAGAGTGCCGTCGTGAGAATGTTTGAACGCGTTCTTACTTCGTAATGTGACGACCCGCATAAAAACTACCTGCGGCGATTTTATCACGAATAATATAAAAGTTGACCATGGTCAATTTAATATATTACATAAGGTAAACGGAAATTTCCTCAATAATTTAAAAAAATATCAAACAACTTCCCAAGGGAGATGGTTATATGTATTCCGAGCTGCGAATTCTACATCCACAATCCAACGGTGCATAATAGAAAATATCATAATTCCCGTTGGATTGTGAATGTAGAATTCGCAGCTCGGAATACATATAACCAGCTCCCTTGGGAAGTTGTTTGATATTTTTTTTAATTATTGAGGAAATTTCCTTGTTTACCTTATGTAATATAGTAAATTGACCATGGTCAACTTTTATATTTTTCGTGATAAGATAGCCGATTGTTGATAGTTTGAAAATTATTGCCGTTTTCATGTATTTTCTTAAAATCTTAGTAGATAATTAACAGCTAGGATATCATTATTTAATTGCTCGCTATTTGTGGCAAGTGTGGCTCTGAGCATATTTTTGATATTAGTAAAGAGAAACCCTACTACTTTTTGTGATCATTTTTGTGGTTTTTTTTAGTCTTATTTTATCCCATAAAATACATACTATTGCAGTGTATCGAAGGAAAGCAGTCAGGTGCGGTAGAGGTTTTTTTTATCCGTTTTAGATCTCCTAGACCAGAATTCTCGAAAAGTTTTTCATGTCTTACATATATGTTGGCATCTTTAGCGGCTCACATCGACTCAGATGAGCTGAAATTAGGTACCTGATATTTTTTTTAAATCAATAGGCAGATTGTCTAAATGGCCTTGACCTGTGTCATCAGCCAACAATTTTTTTCATTTTTTTAATTTTTTTCGAACAATTTCGAACAAAAGTATCAACATTTAGGTAAATTTCTGCAACCGCATACTGGCATCTCCAGCGGATCGTATCACACCTAATGAGCCGAAATTTTGTATTTGAAATGTTTTCCGAGGAAGAACTAAACTATTAAAATTTGGTTAAATTTTTCCAACGGCCGCTATTTTGCGTAATTTAAGTCCAGATAAATTCCCAAATCTAATTACTCATGCAATGAAGATAATGACAATGTTCGGCTCATCTTATATATGCGAACAAATTTTTTCAACAATGAAGCTTAGGAAAACTTCTTTAAGAAACAGAATTACAGATGAGCACCTTTCATCAGTTTTAACAATTTCTGCTTCGCAAATGGAACCGGACTATGATGAAATTTTGATGAAACAGTCTCAATTTCATTTTTCTCATGCACCATCAACCAGTAACGACACCATAAAATAAAGTGATAATACTTCACATCAAGAACTACACTAAATTCATTTTATATTTTGTGCTTATAATTTTCTTACCTTTTACTTTTTTACTATCAAAATAATAAGTGTACCTATGTAATAATATATGTATATGTTTATAGAACACATAAATTTTTTAACGATTAAGCCCGCTACGATTGTCTAGTTATTACAAATGGCCCGTCTTAAAAAAAGTTTCCCCACCACTGTTATATACCTTCTTTTTCGTAGTTGCCCAGTTAAATTATATTTTACACAAATTCAAATAAATATACTCAAGTATTATGAAGAAAAAAATACAATAATATTTGTTAAGTTTTAATAATTTTTAAACATTACTTTTGTCCCGCTTTTTTTGTGTATCTACCCTGGCAAATTCCGATCCCCTAAAACAAAATAAATATCAAACGGCCATTTTGAAAATGGCGCTCATTGGCACTCATTGACGACAATTTAATAATACCAATTAAAGAAGCGGTTCAATGGTAGTTATATGTTAATTGGTGCGACGCAACACTGGGGTGCAATTGTTTTAGCAGGGTGAACGTGTCTCCCCACTGGTGAGTCGTACTATTTATATAATTTGCGTAATTTACTTACCATTAGTTGTTTGAGTTCAACAATAGTGTGACAGTTAACGTGTGACATAATATTAATCCAAAATTAACGTGCGTTAATAAAGAAAAATTCAGTTTATGTAGAAAACGTCTCTCCCCTGTTGTATTTTCCCTGGCGAGATTATTAGGGGAAGAACTGGATGAGCAGGGGAGATAATTTGAATAATTATATGTTTGTATAAACTAATTCAAAGATAGTTACCTAATTTTGTAATTCAGATATAGTTAAGTACAATGTTCTATAAAAGTTAATTTTAATAATAGTTTCATCACATCAAATCTTTCCTTTGAACAAAAAAGTCTTGATGTCTTTACCCTGCCTTACGTATTTTCCCTGGCCACCTAAAAAATAACTAAAAATGTATAAATTGACTTGCCCTCACGTAAATGTGCACTTAGAAGAAACAAAAGTCGCAATATACGTGCTAAATCAAAAAACTCCAATTTTTTTTATGTACTTGAGACCTCTTATCGTATACGATAAGAGGTCTAAGAATAACCCATATAAATCTACTCGACAAATATTCTCCTTTTTTTCGTGATACAACTGCTGGTGTCAAAGTACTCAATGCCTCTTCTTTTTGTTACAGAGATGCCGCCACGTCGGGCCTCATTCTGAAGGACCTCAGGACTACGCTGGAACGCCAGGAGGCGCCAACGGACGCCGACTCTAAGAATTCGACTCAGTGCGAAGACGTTCAGGCGGAGACGCTGCTCAAGAGGTACCTGCAGTGTCCGGGCATGTGCCGAATCGACGTCATCAAGAAGTTCATACGTAATAAGTACAACGTCAACACAGATCTATTCCAAGTGAGTGTTCCTCTTCCCGAAATACACACGTCTTCATTCGCTAGGAAAAAAATTGAACACGGCAACGTCGCATACTATTCAAAAGTGAATTTCGTCACTCAATTTTGAATGTTAAATTTCAATATAGATATCTTTGGGGATTGGTTTTTAGGTATAGCTATAGTTTTTAATGTAACCAAGCCGAACGTTCGACGATTCTTGTTTTTGTTTTCAAAATTCTCAGGCTTTCAAGAAATACTTTTTACGTGGCAACGTTTACCACTGGTCGAATTCGTCTAATTTTTCTCACATGACTGCTTTGTTATTATTTTTAGTTTTCATGTGTGATGCCTTGAAATATATACAGGGCTATTCAAATTCGAGTCTATGCATGGGGATTTCGATAACGGTAAGAGATCGACGGATGGTTAAATGGGGGCAAAGTAGCGTATTTTAGAGTTAAATTATATGAATTTAAAAAATCTGTCATAGCTTCTTTAATTCTGGAGTTATACAGGAAAAATCGAAACTTTCGAAATTCTGTTTTTTATTTAAGGATTTTTATCAAAACAAATTGTCATTTAACCATTGCAATTTTTTGTAGGCTATCCAAATATCTGAATAAAAATTATATAACAGGGTATCGTATAAATTGGGCCACCCTCAACTTTTAATTTTCAAATACGGACCTGTACTTTTAATTGCATTTTTTTGAATGCCAAGAGTCATGTTTCATATTGTCGTAGTATTTCCATCTGAATTACAGAGTGTTTTGGGAATATTGAACTATTAATACTAAAATTTCATAATTTTTTTTAAATTTCAGCTGTAATTAAAAAAAATAATTTTTTTCAAATTTTGCCTTTTTCCATAGCAACTTTTTGTGGAATTTCCAAATATCTGAATGACATGTATATACCTACAGGGTATCGTACACATCCTCTACTTCTCATTTTCAAATACAGACCTGTATTTTTTATTGCATTTTTTCAAATGCCAAGATTCATGTTTCATATTGGCGTTTTATTTTTGTCTAAATCATAAAGTGTTACAGAAATATTGAACTAATACTAGTCATTATGTATCTTATTCTATGATATTTTTTTAAAATTACAGCTGAAATTTAAAAAAAATTCACCGGTAATTGTTCAATACTTCCAAAATACTCTGTAATTTAGATGAGAATACTATTACAATATGAAACATGACTCTTGGCATTCAAAAAAATGGAATAAAAAATACAGGTCCGTATTTGAAAATTAAAAGTTGAGGGTGGCCCAATTTATACGATACCCTGTATATAATTTTTATTCAGATATTTGGATAGCCTACAAAAAGTTGCAATGGTATAAATGGACAATTTGTTTTAAAAAAGTTCCTAAAATTGCGTTACAAATCCAGAACTAAAGAAGCTTGATCAGATTTTTAAATCCATATAATTAACCTCTGAAATACGCTTCTTTGCCCCCATTTAACCATCCGTCTATCTCTTACCGTTATCGAAATCCCCATGCATAGACTTGAATTTTAATAGCCCTGTATATAACCTTTTTATTAACTGAGATTGAATTCTCGCACATCACTTGGTGAAACATCATGAAGAATAAAGTATAAACTTTAAAATAAAATACACTTGGCTTATGTTTCACTATATAAAAATATTTAGATACTGTATTTAGCAGTAACGAATAGTCGACATGTTTCGAGTTATGAACTCATTATCAAGACTGACTACAGGAGAGTATTACATCTTATTTTATAAAACAGACAAAAGCAAAGGCGATACCTGAAAATCAATTTGTTCGTTTACAAGGGGTAATTGACTATTATGGGCGGAACTTATTTCGAGAATTTCATGAAGGTCAAGGCGCCTTCCTTTGTTGCCTGAATGCAACAATTGGGTTTTGTTGAAATCCAGGAAATGATCTTATACAATGTTCGGAGAAGCCAGTGGTATTTTTATTTTGTAAAATTGACTTTTTATGTTCTTCAACACGAATGTTTATATTCCTTCCTGTTTGTCCAATATAGAATGCAGGACATTCGTCGCAAAATATTTTGTAAACACCACTGTTTTCTCCGATGTTCGATTTTTCTTTATTATTAACCAAGAATGACTTCAAGACTATTCGTTACTGCTAAATACAATACCTATCTAAATATTTTTTTATAGTGAAACATAAGCGAAGTGTATTTTATTTTAAAGTTTATACTTTATAACCTTTTTATCTTTAATATAGTAGATAAGTTGCATGTGTATTAGAATCACCCGCAATCTCTAGGACGAATTAAAATTAAACTGTGTATTGATTTCAGATCGACATACTGTACAAAAGAGTGCCACTTCCACTGCCCGATCACTATACCCTCATCGACGTAGCCTATATTTACACGTGGAAAAGGGTAAGTTCAAATCCTCCCCGTCTACTTCGTACTCGGCTCCAGTTATATCGGAAGAAGTGGGGGCGATCGGTAATAAGAGAATTACGCGTTGAATCGTGAGGGTTGGGGCGGATGTGCGACCCGATCGGCCGAGTTTTCCGATTTAATTTGAAGCTGAGTCATCGTCGTTCGCGATGATCTTGGAAGAGTAGCTTTTATATCTGACACTGAAAAACGACCGGACAAAAAGGGTTATCGGAGATACTCACAATTCAACAATCAATTGTAAATGTAAAATATACTTGTTGACCTTGCAGAATTTCGTCGACAGAACAAATACTTTCTAGCATGAAGATGTCTACTCTACGACAGTGGCGTATGGGATTCTACAGAGCAAGATCCCAGAGTTATTTTCTCAGCAATAATATTTATGGGATGAAGTAGTGCTCGTATGTACTTTCACTGTATGTATACCTGGTACCTTGTGCCGACGGCCAATTTCCAGGTACCAGATACTAAAGATGGAAAAAACTCAACTCGCTTTTCTTATTTTCTCAGTCTTGATTTTATATGATACTCTGGGAACTATTTCAATACCTTATGCAAGCAGCCAGACCGATCATATGGGTCAAAAATCCCGCCAGACACAAATAAAGTGTCCCTATGAGTATGACAGTATGAGCGAAATGTCATGATTTGTTCATTTAAACGCGATAGTGATCCCTTCTATACTTAGTGTCATAGTCCGGGAGCCCACTGTCGAAAAGTCTACGTCATAAAACATCCGGTTCATTCATGATTTATTTGAAAGGATTTATATCAAAGAATATTAAACCGTTGTTCTGCCTAAGCTCATCCTGGCGGGTCATAGTTAATGAACGTAATTTATTTGGCAAAAACTGGCACGTCACCTACGTCACAAAACATCCGGCTGAAATTTAAACACTTTATAGATAAATATCAGTTATTTGAAATTGTCTTGGTCTGCCAAGCTTCACCCTGGCGGAAGTGCTCGGCAGACCACCCTAAAGCGGTGACAACTAGTGTCAAATTGATCGGTCTCAGTCAAGCCAGATCATAGATTGACAAGAAAGAATGTATGATAAATTCTCTCTCTGCTTGTCAGTATATAAGCTGTAAATCGCTAAAGAGTTATTTTTTTTGTTTTATGTTGACTGTGATTTGTTTTGAAAAAAGCAAATAAAGGTTACTCTTTGGATGTGCCTGGCTTACCACCACTAATCAAGTATTTCAATGGAGTGTCGGCAAGTCATTTGCTATGATGAAGTTCTATATTATGCTGCATAGCATTTATTTTTCTTATTCAGGCGCAAGAATAAATAAAGGAGATGGTTTGACACGTGAACATACCACGTACAATAGACCATGAGAAAAATATGCATTTTCTTAAATGAGACAATCAACACTCAATAATTGGTCTTGTGATTTGTTAATCGTCATGGTGAATGCAAGACTAATCGGAAATTGAATTCGTTTAAACTCAAATGGCATATCGGTTGGGATCATCGGAATCCTCAGAATGAGAACGTTTTCACCTCTGAATCTTCCTTAGAGTGCGTCATGTCAATAACATTGATCATCAGTTTTCTTATCACCAAACGCGTTCCATTGCATATGTTTGATTGGTTTAGATTCCGAATCATGATGACTACCGAGCCAACCTCAAGTTGTAAATTGCGTGGTGGTAAACCAGGCACATCCAAAGAGTAACCTTTATATGATTTTATCAAAACAAATCACAGTCAACATAAAACAAAAAAATTAACTCTTTAGCGATTTACAGCTTATATCCTGACAAGCAGAGAGAGAATTTATCATACATTCTTTCTTGTCAATCTATGATCTGGCTTCACTGAGGCCGATCAATTTGACAGTAGTTGTCACCGCTTTAGGGTGGTCTGCCGAGCACTTCCGCCAGGGTGAAGCTTGGCAGACCAAGACAATTTCAAATAACTGATATTTATCTATAATGTGTTTAAATTTCAGCCGGATGTTTTGTGACGTAGGTGACGTACCATTTTTTGCCAAATAAATTACGTTCATTAACTATGACCCGCCAGGATGAGCTTAGGCAGACCAACGGTTTAACATTCTTTGGTATAAATCCTTTCAAATAAATCATGAATGAACCGGATGTTTTATGACGTAGACTTTTCGACAGTGGGCTCCCGGACTATCATGACATTTGCTCATACTGTCATACTCATAGGGACACTTTATTTGTGTCTAGCGGGATGTTTGGCCCATACGATCGGTCTGGCAGCTCGCATAAGGTATTGAAATAGTTCCCTAAGTATCATATATTAAAATCAAGAGTGAGAAAATAAGAAAAGTTAGTTGAGTTTTTTCCATCTTTAGTACCTGGTACCTGGAAATTGGCCGCCGGCACAAGGTAGCAGGTATCCATACACTGAAAGTATATATACGAGCACTACTTCATCCCATAAATATTATTGCTGAGAAAATAAGTAACGTCTGGCGGCTCTGGGTTCTGGACTACTAGAGCACATTAAGGCCCGCCGCGCACGCAAGCAACTTTACACAGGCAACTATTAAATTTCCGAAATATAATGCATGGGTTTATATGGAACCTCGCGCACGGGCGGCGAAACAACTAAAAAATTGAGGCATGTCTTATTCCTCCGGTGACTAAACAGTTGCCAACAATCTTTACTACGCTACAGCAAACGTCTCCTTCGACCCATACTAAGCTCTGCAAATGAAAGAACGCCTCAAGCAAATACTCGTATGTTACTAAGATGAGTATTTTAATTTTTAATTAGGAAGTAAGTGGATACTTGTATATTACTAGGGCTGTTAGTGCATAGTATCAAATATAAAAAAGACATAACGATAAGATAGTTTATATTTAAATTAGGAAGACGTCATTAAGTAAATTTGAAGAGATAATAATCCGATTTTGAACATCTTTTTTTTCAATTCATTAAACAAGAGCAAAATTCCTAATTTGATTATTATTTTCCAAAATTTACTTGGCATAGACCACACTAAATAACAAACAAGAAATAAAGTAAAAGCTTCTAAAGAAGACAAAACAACAACTTCGTTTTATTTTCTATTTAATTTTATTTTATTGTTAGCGCGATTTGACGTTCCGTTTATCCAAATTTATATTTGCTTGCAAACACCTTTGTCGTTTTCTTTGGGAAATAGACTCATGTTTCGAAGGTGTGTCACTTGAACCCTTTTTACTCCTGACGTAAGTCCAACAAAGAGTTGCTGAATTACTTGACTTATTATGAGGCATGATTATGAAAAATTTCATGTTTTTCTTGTGTGTTTTTAAACAAGTTTTAACGAAAAATCAAAACAAAATCGCGCTTTTTGACGCCCAATATCTTGAAAACATTTCCCTCGAAAATAGAAGAAAAATCAGTGATGTCCTTTTCCTTTATAAACTTCTCAACAATATCTATAATTCCCCTGACCTTCTTTCCTCCGTAACTTTCCATGTTCCGTGCCGTCTTCTCAGAAGTAGTGATATGTTCCATATTCCCTTTCGAAATACTAATAGCGCGATGAACTCGCCCCTCTGGAGGATGATGCGATGCTGTAACTGTTTGAGTAATGTTGATTTGTTCCATCTCACTCAAAATTCAATCAAGCAAAAACTCAAAAAGAAGTTCTTGAGCGAATAAGATTTTTTCAACATTTCACTTTTATTGTTTCACTATATTTTAGTTTACTTTAGTTTTTATTGTATCAAGATATTTTTATTTGTTCTTTTAATTTAGTTACTTTTCTTCTTTTTTTTTTATAAAAGTCAATTGTTCACTTTGACACACTTTGTATTTTCAAGTAGTGGGTACTGTGTTGGGTGGTTATCACCTGTTTGTAGTCCTAATTGCCTAAATAAATAAATAAATACAAATAAACAAAGGAGTTTCGACCCACATGTTATATGACTTTTTATTACTTTTTTTACATGAATTGATTGCTGAAAATTGCGAATATCGCAACAAGTATTCACGGAGCGCGCTCTCGTGGGTATGTCCAGAGTTTTTGGACACTAAGTTAGCGTGCTCTGGAATTACATACGCCACTGTCGCGGAGTAGATATTTTTATTTCAGGAAGTATTTGTTCTCTGGAGGGATTCTGCATTTTCGATTTTACAGTGGGTTGTTATCCATGTAGTAGCTGTGCCGTGATTTGTATTGGGGGACAATAAAAAAGATGTAATTTCACTCCGAGTCAAAAAAGCTGCACTGATGAGTTCTAATAAGATCAAAACAGTTGCATCTGGTCTTGAGTAAGGGTGATTTGACATTTTCTATCATTTACTGTTGCATTTTAAATGCAGATTTCAAGTTTCGGGATATATATAATCAGCTGCCTTGGAAGATTGTTCGATAATTTCAAATTATTGAAGAATTTTCCTTGTTCTCTTTATTTGATACAGTCAGTATTCATTGAATTATGCGCTTTTACAAAAATATATTCGCTAGAAAGATATGTAAATTGATTTTTATAAAAGCTACCTTCTGAAAACCCTTCGCAAGGTTTTTAGCTCATTTACCCCGCTCTGTTTTCAGAACGAGCCGATGCGTTTCTACTTCAGAATCATTGACAAAGGCAACGACGATTTACCCGATCTCACCAAGGTTTTCACCCCTATCGAACCGCCGCCCCTGCTACGTCCGCAGGCCCGTTCCACGCCCACGAAGAAGATGCCCAGACCGTCGGCCGTGCCGGACCGAAAGAAACGGACCCCGAAGAAGACCACGAGGAAGGCGCCCGCGTCCCCCAAACCGATAAAAAAGGAAGACTGTAATAACTGTGATAAAAATACGATAGAAAGCGAACTGTCGAACGGCGAAGTTAAAGTGGTAGTCGATGCGGAAAAATTACCTGCGCGTTCGGACGTACCGGAAAGTTCGGAAAGAGTGAAAAACGATCTACTCCGAGAGGATCGGAACGGAATTATCGAAGGCGAAATTAAAAAGGAACGCGGGGCGAACGTCGACGCGGATTTCACAAACAGACAAGTTAAGAAGGAGGTAGATAGTAATCGCCAATCGAACGACGATGTTGATATGAAGGAACAAGTTTATACGAATATAACGCTAAATCGGTCCAACAACGTAGAAATTATAACTAAAATTCAGAAGGTATCGGGTAAAGACGGCCAACCGTTCGGTATGAACATAATCAATCAGACTGTGAAGAAGACTAAAGCTAGCAGCAACCTGGAACATGAAGTACAAAACCCACCTCCCACTTCCGATTCGGAAGAAGTCGAAACTAAACGCGAAGTCAAACAAGAATCTCCGTTATCAGAACCCGAGATACCCGTCGTAAAACAGGAAATTGAGAACATAGCGCCGAAACGAGAGGACAAAGAACCGGAAACGCCTCCCGCCAACGCGATGACGACCACCGGTCTGTCGGAAAAAGAGCTCGAACAGAAAAAGTTCGAATTTTTGAAGTCCATCGAGTTGACGTCGAAAAAAGTGGTGGATAATCTCGCCAAATTGTTACAGAAGCAACAGGCTAAAGGGCTGTTCAGTACTAGTCATAATTCAGCGAATAAGGGTAACGTGTCGTCGTCTTCGGGTAAACCGTACTATTCGATCAAACCGCCGGTGCCTAACGCGGCCATGGAGATCGTGAAAGCCAAGAGGAACGTGGCTCCGAAACCTGGAACGAACGGCGTCAAGAGAAAGAATTCTAGTCCGATGAAGAGCGAATCTAAGAGGGGTAAAGTCGAACATAAGAGAACCACCAAGATTATATTACAACAAAAACCCGGATTTCCGGCAATCAATCCCCTCAAACCCAGCGAAATGAATCAAACTACGCCCGAAAATACCATGAACCACGGCAAGGATCTCCATTCGCTCTTTCAGAACTGCCGCTTGAACATACCTTCTTCGTTGTCCATCACTTTGAAAGAGAATGGTGAAACATCGAGAAAACCACTTCAAATGCCTCCGGTACAGAATTATATCGAAATTTTGAAAATAGATGAGAAGGAAGGCAAGAAAACAATCACTTTGAAGAGAGAAGACTCCAGCAAGAATTCCATTTGCGAAAATAATGAACCTTCCGAGGTTCCCCAAAGATCTTCCGAGGTATCTATCGTCGCTTCTTCAGCTAACGATGCTAATATTCCAAGTATTTCGATCGGTCCTCAAGAACCTAACTCCACTCCAGTGCTACCTAAAACATCAACCGTTAGTTCAACAGAGTTTTCGAACAAAATCAAAGATTCCAAAGAAATTTCGACCAAGATCCAACAGCAACAGAGTTTCCAAAAGATATTCGAGGAATCGATCAAAAAGTCCGAGGTCGAATCCGTAACCCCCGAGAGTAACACGGACATCTTGAACGGTGCAGGTAAAAGAAACATTCTGGAAATTGCGCAGCAGTTGTACAAGAAGACGAAAACTCAACAAGATATGCAGAAGAATTCGGCCAACCCCTTCGTCGAGTCGCACAATGCACCGCCCTGTCCCACGCCACTTTCGATACCGGTGGTACCAAAAATAGCGATTCCTCGACTGAACAACCAGAGGGTGGTGAAACCGCCCAAGAGGAGTCAAAAGTACGAAAGTTCGCCGCACGAGGCTTCGACGAATCTGCAGTCGAGTAGCTTCGGTCTGCCACATCAGACTCTGACGAATTTACATTCCAGTAGTCTAGGTCTGAATTATACTGTTTCTGTCAGTAAACAGTCAAAGGATCCGATCAAACAAACTTATAGAGTCAATGGGGTCATGTCTCCGCAGGGTGGTACTCTGAGAAATGTTAAAAATGGCGAAACCAATGTGAAATTTCCGAAAATCAGAACGAGCATCGAACAGATAGGGATACCTGGTAAATCAACCTTTCCTTCCGAGAACGTTGTAGTCAAATCTAGTCCATCATCGCCCAAAAGTGTTGCGGTGAAGGTACCAGCCGGGGAATTTTCTCCTAAAGTTCCGAAAGTACCTCCTCACTCTCCAAGACCTAAAACCGCACAACTCGCCCCCAAACCCGAACAGGGTTCGCGGCCCTCGCCTAAGAATATGTCGCCGCGAAATTACTCCTCGAAAATGTCTTCTCCCGTCAAATCGAGGTCGAGCAACAGTTCTCCAAAGTTGGCGCAGTCGGCCGGGTCTAGTTCGGTCTCTTCGACGTCTTCGTCGGCGCTCACCCCAAACGAACTGTTGGAAAAGTACAATATACAGAACTTGGCACAGCTGTCGGCCAGTATCAATTTCAACGCGGCAGCCACCCCGCAAAATTACCTGAACGCCGTACAAGGAAGTCAAATGGCAGCGTTGCATCAGGCGATGTTGCTGAAACAGTTCGAAATGCAGAACAGGCAGAAATGGTTGAATATCAATCAGGGTCCGTTGTTGCAATTCGAGAAGTACCTGCAGAGTTTGAACGCGTCCAAGAACCAAATTTTGGGTAATTTGAAGGACAATTGACGAAGGGTTCGGAGTTAGAGGATCTGATTTCGGATTTTTACCAGTGATATTTCGGTGATTGAGTGTTGCCATATTTCGTTATTTTCCGAACTATAATGACATTTTTCGCGTACCTACTACTGTTTGTCCGTGTTGAAATCAAATACGAGTTTCAATGTAAAAAATTTTATTGTTCATATCACGTGGATTGTTGAATATAATCCTCGTTTTTTTTGTTTCTCGTTTCGATTAATTTTTCCAGTTGAATTTTCGCAAGTTCCTCTCAATAGTGTAAATGTCTAAAGAATCACATATCTGAAAAAAATCTATCTAGATTTTGGTTCGTATTTCTTGTACATGTCATTTTGTATACGTAACACATAGTATTGGTCCCCTTGTATATTATTGAATTTTCGTTGATTCCTTTATCGGGTAAATAGTTTGATTTCTCGCTTTGTTAAAACGTTAGCTAAATTATTGTTGAATTTATTTTTGATTGTAAAAATTTGTACACAATTATCTTAGTTTAAGGGAAATGTAAAATAATATTTTGCAGTTTTCAGTAAAAAATGTAAAGTATATATAAGAGTATTATTTATCTTTTATTTCAGAATTTCAGAAAGAAAGTATGAAATTTTCGAATAGAATTTTTTCACTATTCGTTGATATACAGAGAAAAAATTGTCAACTTCCATTAACAGCGTTTTTATTGATGTGATATTTCAAGTGGGTATGTGGTCTTTCGTGGGATTAATTTCGTGAATGCGACGAAACTGTAAGAGGAATAAATCGCGCCATTCAATTTGTTTGAATTACTTATTTCTATGCTCGTAATATTAGTACATGTAAACTGATTAGTTTCATTGGGTTCAAACCATAGAACATCTCTTTGTATCCTGTCTCATTCTATGATAGGAGATAGACTTTCTATGATCGGAGATCGACTTTTTATGATAGGACTTTCTATGATCGGAGATGGGCTTTCTATGATTGGAGATGGACTTTCTATGATCGGAGATGAGCTTTCTATGATTGGAGATGGACTTTCTATGATCGGAGATGGGCTTTCTATGATTGGAGATGGACTTTCTATGATCGGAGATGGGCTTTCTATGATTGGAGATGGACTTTCTATGATCGGAGATGGGCTTTCTATGATTGGAGATGGACTTTCTATGATCGGAGATGGGCTTTCTATGATTGGAGATGGACTTTCTATGATCGGAGATTGACTTCCTATGATCGGAGATACGCACGATACCTAATTTTCTGTTTTTTTTAAAGCTTTATTATTATTTATTTTTATTGATTAGAGAGTCTGTCTGTTTGTCTGTTATCAAATATTTCATGTTAAATTTGACCCACTTCCTGTTATTCAATTAAGCTGAAATTTTGGATGCATAGGTAAATCAGATAACAGTGAATAATTAAAAGAAAAAAAAAATAAACGAAAAAATTTTTTTTTAAACAAGCTTTCATTAGTTGTTACCTAATTGAAAAAGAACCGAAAAGTTGAAAAAAAAATTTCAAATGAAACGTGCTACAATTTAACAGAGAGAAAATGTACTCAGTCTTTTTTCTCTCTTGCTGTTAAAATGTAACAATTGTAACATGCTTTTATTTGAACTTTATTTTTAATTTATCAGTTGTTTTTTAAATTCATTATATCAGATTTTTTGAACAATTATTAAAAGCTTTTATTTTCGAAATCTCGTTCAAATGGATTTTTGGCTGTAGAGATAATATACTATATCATATTCCGCTGAAATTGTTGAATGATACGAATACTTATTCCGAGTTGATTGGTTTCGGATAATGTGAAAGACATCTTCAGTAGCGATTAATGTTTTGGAGTAAATTGACGTTCTGGAAAAACTGGTCAGTTCTAAACCCTTCGTGGAGTCTAGAAACTGTCGTTACCACTGGAGATGTTTCTTGCAGTTGGGGAAGAAACGTCTTGAAAGTTACGAGTTCCAAATGGCTATTTTGACTCAAATATTCGTGAAAGTCGTCATAATTTCATTTTTATGATGCTAAAAATTGATGCTTGAATTGAAAATGATTTGAAAAATATTTTTGAGCAGCTGGTACTCTTGAGATTCATAAATTATAAAAGGTGATATAAAAGATAATAAAAGTAATATAGGTAAGGTCACTTTTCGCAAATAATAATGTTAAGAATAAAGTTTAAATTTTTTATGTAGGTACCTACCAAGTGCGTTATATAGATCCGCCGGATGGGCGTTAGGATCTAGTAACGCACGTGGTGCATACAAGATTTTATTTTTCACGAAAAAATTATATTATTATAATGAAAAATCGATTTTAAAATCGGTTCATTGCTCCCTATACTTTCATTTTCCTTCTCATAATAGGCATGTCATTTGTTGATATTTTGACATTTGTGAATATTTTTGTCATAGTCTTATAGAAATAATGGAAATGAAAATTAATTTACCCAAGAATATCATAGAAAATGCAGCCAGAGCTGCGAATAATTCATTGCCGGAGAAATCCAGAGTCGTATACGACAAAGATTATGAAGTACCTATTTAATCAATGGAAGTTGCTTCAGGTGTCCTCGTACAATGAGCGGGCGTTATGATCCATAATGCCCAAGGGCATAATGGGTGTATTTATAGCAACCGTATGTAAGGTAAAGTCAACAAATAATATTCAAGTGAAAAATAATAGTATATTATTCAACGAGCACAAAATGATTGCTATTTTTCACGAGGGTGAAGTTTGCTATATTATTTGCACGAGCTGCAAGCGAGTGTCGCAATTCACCCGAGTGAAAAATTGTAATTTTGTGCCAGTAGAATACTATACTTTGTCCACGACTTCCTCGGAAAAATTAGTAATAATCTGCATTTTCAACAATAAAAATAGTTATCAAAAGCGTTGACATAACATTTTCTGTGTTCACTGAAAACTGCATACTCACGTAAACGTCAACTATTTCACTTGACATCGATTCCATTCCTTTCTTTCACTCTGATAAAAATGAAATAGATAATTTATTAGAGTAAATATTCAATAAGTTGGGCATTATATTAAATATTAGTTTAATAATTTGCCTAAAAGTTATCTTAGTTACATAAAACCTAAAAATCTAATAACAATACTATCCTAACAATGTGAATGATAGTCTCAAGTTTGGACATACGTTTTGAGTGTGACGTCATGCAGTGTATAATAAACCATTATTCAATAGTAGTGAATAATAGGTATAATTATACTTCAGGAAGCACACGTATAATGAATGATTTATAGTACAGTCGTGGACAAAAATATTTAGATACTGTATTTAGCTGTAAAGGATAGTCGACATGTTTGGAGTTATGAACTCGAAACTATTAATAATGTTAAGATAAAATGGGAGTGTATAGGTGCAAGGGCGTCGCCAGCCAGTGGTTCAGGAGGGGGCAGTTGATATGTGGAGGAAGGAAAGAGTATGAATTTTGAATACAGTTAAAAGCAAAGTTATTAATAATAGAACAAAAAGAATTTAGGACAAAATATAATAAAATAACAATAATTTGGAGGCAATCAAATTGTCCATTGACAGTCACAAGATTTTAATAATAAAGAAGTCGAAAGAGATCTTTTTTTCGTTAAGTTAATTAAAACACAATCTTCGTGGGTTTTTTGTAAACTTTTCGAACACTTTATTTTGAAAATCTTGTAAGTTTTCATTACTATGTTTTCTGTGCACGCTCATCATGACCAGACCATTGAGGCGATATTCCCCCATAGTGCTTCTTCACCAGGTTTTTAGTCTCCTGAGGCTGCTGGTAAACGATCGCTCTACCTTACACGTTGTGCACGGTAGAGCCATCAAAATTTTAAACGATTTTCCTGTTTCAGGAAAGAAGGTTTCCGCCTCTTTTAGGACATCAATAACGATTAGATTATAGAGAACTCCAGTGGGTGCAAAGCAAACTAACTTCAAACTTGAAAAATCTGTACTAAAAATTGTTTATTTTGATGGGTATCAAAGCAAACAACATTTAGTAAAGGTTTTCTATCAAAAAAGTCTATCAAAAAATAAAAAATAACCTTACATCACAATTTATAGCAATGCTGGCCATAAGGATAGCCAATCAACGTAGAGAATGATTCGACAAAAAATTACAATTATGTACAACGCAAACGCTAGCGTCGGATTTAGTATTAACTCCGACTTAGGATTTCGATATCTTTGCATTTGACTACATGAATCTCTAGGGGGGGAAGCAACTGCCCCTACCTGCCCCTCCTTGGCGACGCCCTTGTATAGGTGTGTTCACAAAATAGTTTATGGCAAATGTGCTTTTTAATAATAAATAGGGAAGTGAAACAGGAGGTTATAAAAAAGAAAAATAAAGCATGGGAAAACAAATGTGAATATATCGACAGTCACATAGGAGGCACAAGAAGTTCCGAGGCCTGGAAGACGATAAAATCAATTAGAACCACAAATAAGACAAACACGATGCTAAATATTATATCAGACGAACAATGGCTACAACATTTCCGAAAACTGCTAACCGAAACGAGAACAAATTTCATGGAAGAAGAAGAAGAACCCACTGTTCTAGAAGGAACCATCCAGCTCACTATCGACCAAGTAAGAGAAGCAGTAAAAGGAACGAAACTGAAGAAATCGCCTGGTCCAGGAGGAATAAATGCAGAGCTCATCAAATACGGCCCACCAAAACTATTAGAAATGATTAGAAACCTCTTTGAAAGATGCCTAAATGGAGAAACCATACCCGAAGAATGGAGACAATCCTATATATCCCCTATCCACAAAAAAGGTCCAAAAATGATCCAAAAAATTACAGAGGGATCGCTGTAATACCAACCATAGGCAGAATATACTCAAGAGTACTGAGAAACCAAATCGAAGAGGAGATTAAAGAAAAACAGCCAGAAGAACAGGCAGGTTTTCGAGCCGGACGATCGACTGTGGATAATGCTTTTACCCTGAAAATAACCCTGGAAAAGAGAGTACAACGGAACAAAGAAACCCACGTAGCCTTGATAGATCTGGAAAAGGCATATGACAGCATACCTGTATCAAAACTATGGAAGGGGATGGAAAACTTGGAGATCAATCCAATTCTAATTCGAGCTACACAGAACTATTATAAGAATAACTCTGCAAGCATTAAGATAGGAAAGGAGGTTACCTCCTCTTTTAATACATCAAAGGGGTTGAGACAGGGGTGCTGCTTATCTCCTACACTTTTCAAAATCTATTTGGACAGAGCCCTTGAAAAATGGGTACGAAAATGCAGAAATATGGGGCTAAGAATAGGAGATGACATTCTATTTACATTGTTCTTCGCAGACGACCAAATAGTTATTGCTGAAGACGTAGAAGATCTTGATTACATGATCAGAAAACTCAAAGAAGAATACGAGGCGGCAGGTCTTCAAATGAATATTTCAAAATGCGAATACCTCATAGTAGGCAATGATGAAGTAAATGATCTAGTCCTAGACACTGGCACGATAAAAGGAGTAAGATGTAGTAAATATCTTGGAATCATATTTAATAAGAAGGGCAACAGCGAAAATGAAATCCAAGAAAGAATCAATAAGGGTAGAACAGTAACCAGAACACTAAACTCTCTTCTATGGAATAAAAAAATTAAAAGAGACACAAAGAAGCGCATCTATAGCAGCTTAGTCCAAAGTGTAACCCTCTATGGTTCGGAACTGTGGGATGTTACAAAAGCCAACAAAAGTAAACTTATGGCAACTGAAATGGATTTCCTAAGAAGAAGTTGCGGACGATCGAAACTCGAAAGAGTCAGGAATGACGACATCCGAATGCAGATGCAAATGGAAAGAAATATACACGAAGACATAGAAAAGAGACAGCTAACTTGGTTTGGGCATGTAAAGCGAATGAACGCTGACAGGTGGCCCAGAAAGGTACTAGAATGGACGCCACCGGAAAGGAGAAAGAGGGGACGGCCAAGAAGGAGCTGGCGGGATGACATAAATCAAGCTATGACCACCAAACTTAGAGGAAGATGAGGTTTTTGACAGAAAAGGATGGAAATTGGGGACGGAGAAGCGGCAACAGCTGTAGAAATCCGTTATATATATATATATATATATATATATATATATATATATATATATATATATATATATATATATATATATATATATATAAATGTCCTTTTTATATCGAACACACAAAGAAATCTCAACACTCTGATAGAAGAACAGAAAAGGATGATTTAATTCAATAATTCAACTAGTTCTCTGAACATTGTACATATTGATCATTTTAATCATTTCAAACACTTCAGAATGTAGTTTTAGCTGTTCAACTTGTATATTATTCACAAATCACCAATATTATATTTGGTTATTTGCTTATTCAGTAACTCAATACGGTCCTGCTAGAACCCACTCCGCATAATTTAGGGGAAGATTCAATTTCAGCGCCATATGCGCCAGAAAACACCCCAAAACCATTTCTGTAATCGAAATTCTATTCCTGAGACTGTTCCCAATTTCAAACTTCGCTGAAAGGCTTCTCATCTGCGAAACATTGGTAAAGGATAAAAATGCGGGTACATACTTAACATTCAAAATAAATATTTAACAGTTACCGCTTGCCAACTATACGAAATAAAAGAAGTGACTTACTTCATGCGCTTTATCCGAGAAAACAGAATAGAGAGAGATGTGCATAGAGCAGCATTGCCGAGTGACTCACGGAATAATTATATAAAGCCTTACGAACATCGGAACATATCCGACTAGTCCCACAGTAGGTACACTGTGTTTATACAGCGGCGTTGCCGGTTTGTATTCGATGCTCTGTCTTACTCCAACGCATTTAATGTTCGCTAGCGTTGCATTCTGACATCTGAAACCGGCAGATTCTCTACGAATCGGGAGGAATCTATTTCACTTCGACCCTTTAGAACAACGTAAGTTGCTCTCTTTCGATTTCATTATACTGAAAGCTCTGTTAGAAGACTTCCTTTAATATTGGAATTTTCTATGGTTAACTTTCTTTTGAATTGTTTGGGCTGCGTTCAGATTGCCTATTTGAAATTCTCTTGTTATATAGGCAGATTTTACTGGATTTTTATGCGTTGTTTTTTAAAGAAAGCCACGTTGTAGAGATGAATGGAATATTTCTGAAGTAGTACCTACCTATTGTTCGGAGTAGAGTGTATAAGTTTGTTGAAACTGTTTTGATGTTGGATCATTTATTTTGATATAGTTATATTTTTTAGCGATTTACTCCAACAAATTTTTGAATATTTGGTTTTTGTTAACTGTAGGAATTCACCACTTTATGTGAGATTTATCAAATATATATTTATCTAAATTCTTATACCCAACATTAGGTTATCAGCAGAAATTGTTCTCTGAGAGTAGCACCACAATAAGAGAAAGTGAGGTTATTTTTTACTGAAATTACTATTTCACTCATTCCATTTTTAGTAAGGAAGTTTCCATAGCAACTCTCGTTTCACAGCGATAAAACATGCAATTCGGCAAAACTTAGCGAGTTATTATTTCATCGATAATATTTTGACATTTCTCACATTCATAGGTTATTTTCTTGACTTTCTCAAATGTGACCATATTACTGTTAGACATATTTTCTCGTGAAATAGTCATGACGAATGCCACTCGAGATGAAATTTAAGCAGGTAAAATTTCTCTCTTGTAACATTCAAGTTTCTTGCTTAGACAATTTCGCTCATGACTTTTTTTCCAAAATCACTCGCCTGATAGCTCGTGATTTTGATACAAATGTCATCGAGAAATTTTGCCGGCAAAATTTCATCTCTAGTGGTATTACCTATAGGTATAGATATGAAAAATCGATTTTAAAATCGGTTCATTGCTCCTATAATACCTACTTTCCATTTTCCTTCTCATAGTAGGCATGTCATTTGTTGATATTTTGACGTTTGCGAATATTTTTGTCATCATATTTAGTGAATGTCATTGCTGCTTTTTTTTTGTAGTCTTATAGAAATAATGGAAATGAAAATGAATTTACCCAAGAATATAACAGAAAATGCAGCCAAAGCTACGAATATAATTCATTGCCGGAGAAATCCAGAGTCGTATACGACAAGGATTATGAAGTATTTAATCAATGGAAGTTGCTTTAGTTGTCCTCCTACAATAAGCGGGCGTTATGATCCATAATGACCGCTCATAACGCCCTAGAGCATAATGAGTGTATTTATAGCAACCGTATCTAAGGTAAAATCAACAAATACTTAATATACAAGTGAAAAATAAAAAAATTAAGTCCACAAAAGTATAGGTAAGATCCACAACAACACAGAATTGGATCCTTCCTACATAAGTATACCTAATGTTCACGCATGTGTTCCGAAATTCCCTAAAATGCCAGATTTTGCTTATGTCAAGATTTCAAATGAGTCTCCATAAAATTTTTCAATTAATATGTATGAACTATACCTACTATTTCCATATTTCTAATTGCTAATTAAGAAGTCAGGTCAACTCGCTTATCAACATGCAATAACTGAAAGTTAGGAGGAACTTCGTTTAGATTGTATTGAACACCGAGGACTTAATTTATGTTAATGAATGCGTGGGAACCTATTTTAATCGTTGTATATGTCTCTTGTTGAATGCGAATTCAAAAGGAAAGATACAGCCTTCGCCTTCGATACGTATAAAGCGTTCGAACAATTCGAATAATACGTCATAATAAACATTAATTGAAGAGGTAGGTATAGGTATATATAAGGCTCATTTTCGAGACATCTAACTATTCAAAGAGGTCGCTTAAAACGCCGCTTTACGTCAAGTGACGTCATCTGCATACGCTTAGATAGAACAATTGAGTCAGTTAATTTCGTGAGCATAACAATATCAAAACCTTTTCTGAGAGCTTTAAAAACAGACATTACCAACTTATTCTTCACCAGAAACCACAAGCGAAGCTTTGATATCCGTCACGAGTGAGGAAAATCCAATTTTCGTCAATAGAGATGAAAATTAGCTAATCCGTCCAGGTGGCGTTTTCATACTTCATCGCGTCATTATTATATAGGTACCTATACCTACCTATAACGACAGTTTGCGTTACTCTCATTTACCTGTAAATAAATAATAATTTCTGATTCGGAAAGTGATTTGTATAGAATAAGTAGGTACCTAAATGATGTTGGGAAAATCTGTGTTAACTTCAGGAAATATAAGACTGATAATCACGTAAATTCATATTCAGAAATGAATTTTCTTGCATATATTCGAAATTATGGAAAAGTTTGAAGGTATCTACCTTATGGTCTATGTAAGTATATTCTATGTTGAGAACAACATTAAATCAATCAAAAATGATATTCAATATCAGTAGGTAAATATTTTTTTCAATTTCAAGGTACCTTAAATCAGTATAAATATAATAATAAGAAGACCAAAACGTTTCCTACACAAGGAATAAATATGTTCTCAACGAATGCACCAGATTCAAGATATTCAATGTCTAAAGTAAGATAATCTTATAGGTATTATAGGTATTTTAACAGTTCCTTAATGAGGAATTGTTCTGGTATTTGCCACTGTCATGAATTAAAAGATTTGACATTGAACGATATAAAGCATTCTGGAAGTAGGTATGGGTACCTACTTAGGTATACTTTAGTTGAAATACCTAATAGGAAGACAATTACCCATATAGGTTATATCACGTTCATTTCATATTTCTGAAATTTTTTTATGAAATTTGCAAAATTGCGTATGGTAGAATCACGTTGCGGAGGGATACATCGATGAACCAAGCCAAGAAAGCAGAGCATATTTTAACATACAAAGTGTGCGACATGAATGTCGCCCAGTGCCAAGGGTTTGTCGCCCAGTGAAAGTAGATGGTGCAGACTGAAAAAATTTGTAAAACGAACGAAAAATATAAAACTTGAAGCAGACATAGTCGATTATTAACCCAGGGAAAGATACTAAAGAATGCTCAAAATGAAAATGAAATAAAATTATTTTGCCCAGAAATAATTTTTAAAAACTTTTTCAGTCTACACAGCACCTAAGTATAGGTACTTATAGGTAATAGAAAGTTGCGTATATGTAGGTACCTAACTGTTATATATAGGTACCTATAGTAAGTGAACTCAAATGCGTCGCTATACTTGCTACATATAGGTATAGGTACTTATCTATTTCTCGAAAATATTACAGTAGGTATCGTTTTCCCATTACCTACTACTCGCAGACAATGTCGCCCACTGAAATTTTCTCAAAATGTACTCTGAGTGAAAGTCACATAGGTACAAACCAAAATTTAACAATCTGTAGAAAATACAAGAGCTTCTTTTACAGAATTCAATTACGGCATATCTTTATCTGGATCAGCATCATAGTAGGTATAAGTAACAGAACCGATGTGGTATCGTCTCCTACAATATAAGTATAGGTACACCTACAGAAAGTTTGATTCTTAGACCCGCATTATTTTGAACAATTTATATCAAATATTACAGTTAAATATATTAATGATAATTAATAAGTATAGATAGTTTTGTAATCCTTTCTTAATTCAAAATGAAGTTTTTTTCTATTATTGTCTAGATTGATTACAATGTATTAGGCGTGCTCGTGAAAAAATTAGGTAGATACCCATTAACTCGTCAAAATGGTATTTTTAGCGTACCTACTTTCGTCATTCGTTGAACAATATAGGTACCTACTGTTTCAATCATCTAAGTAACTAATAGGTACCTAACTACACAGAAAATAATAATGAGCCTGATATCAATCACTGCCAATGATTGACCGCATATTCATTATCATAACGTATGTTTCATTAGGACAATGTCCAAAATTTATTGATAATAATGAATTTCTGTGATTGATCAATCAACGATTTTGTTGTTATAATGAAATCTAGGTCATTATGATAATGTAATTAAATCATGAATCTAATGAAAATAGTCATCATTCACAGAAAATAATAATGAGCCTGATATCAATCACTGCCAATGATTGACCGCATATTCATTATCATAACGTATTTTTCATTAGGACAATGTCCAAAATTTATTGATAATAATGAATTTCTGTGATTGATCAATCAACTATATTGTTGTTATAATGAAATCTATGTCATTACGATAATGTAATTGAATCATTAATCTAATGAAAAAAGTCATCTTTATAATGTTATTTACATCAGAGCAATGTGAAAAATACATCAAGATAATGACTACATAGTGATCAATACTATGTACCTTTAATCATCACGACACATTGTCATAATCCCTCTTTTAATAAAGCTATGTTCAATAGGCATAACATTAATGATTGAAAACATTAACCTATGTATAGTTCATCATAGCAATGCACTGCGTTTATCACCTAATGTATTTCGGTCATTCGGTCAATGTCCGAGAGCATTGGGACAATGCTTAAAGAATCATGGATTGATGAATTTCTGGCTGCATCCCCACCGTCTCAACGTAAATATGCCAAATTTCCGCCTAATTCGCTATACGAGTATATATCTAAAACAGCCAAACGGTGAAGTGTTATTTGTGTATAAGTAAATTTTTGTGGAAGCAGTTTCTTTAGAAGGTGGTAAGTACAGTAACTGTATTTTTTAAATCTTGTTAGTTTTTTATAACATTTGAATAAAAGTTACGAAAATATTTTTTGCCAGAATACAATCTCAAAAAAATAAGTAGTTACACTGAACAGTGTTGAAAGAGACGAAAGAATGAAAACATTGCGTGTTTCGAGCACTTATGGTAAAAATATATAAATATATTGCATTTTGATCAATTTTCATATTATTTGGCGAACTACTATGAATTTTGCTATAAGAAATAGATATGCTCAATAATGGAACTTGCTCATACATTTTTTTGCTAAATACCTCTGTAAATTCAGTAAATTACTGAAAAGAAAATTGTATATACAAAAAATCTACTATGCACTAAAATTTGACGGTCTACGCTATTTCAACATCTTCTTGAAAAATAATAATTTATTGCAGGTTGTGACGATACTTGTAAGTGTGATCTCGATCTGAAGTAGAAACCGAAATATTCCAAGCACCTTCATATTAATTCAGTATTTACTTTTCCTCAATGCAAATCATGGTCGTATAACAACCCAGAGCGCCCTCCACCAAAGATATTGGAAACCAACAATTCACCGCTGAGATCGAAAATGCAGAAACCCGTCGCTAGAATACAAACTTACTAGTCTACAAAGATGTCTACTTTGCAACTGTGGCGTAGGTAGGTTTTTTTTTAAAATTTATTTCGTGAACATCATATTTAAAGTTCATAACATACTCATTTCATTAAAAAGTAGAGTCCCAATGAAAAAGAAAATCAGTTTTCTAAAATCTGGAATTCACCTTTTTCATTTTCGACCATAATATATTTTTATTTCTAGATGGGCGAGATGAGGCAGCCACCAACAAAGTTGTAAAGAAAGATATTACTGGAAAAATGCATACAAAAAAATTTCACTTACAGCACTCATTTTTATATCTTGCAAAAACACCACAAGAAATTGAAGAATGGATATACTTTTTGAATTCGCAGAAAACTTCAATTCAATCTTTTGTGTTCGCAATTGGCGAAGATTCAAGGAGAGTATACGTACTTCGATGAAATTAGATATAAGTTTTTCAATGTTATAAGAGCTGTTAATAGTTGTTTAAATATTATTTATGTTTCCAATTTAAGTTTTTCTCCAGAAAGTATTATGTTTTGGTCGTTTATTATTGAATACTTTTTTTTAAACCTCAATCCAGGAATTGTATACAGTAAAACACATATCTTATGTCAAATATTTGAAAAATAAATAATTGTGTTATTCCAATTCAATGAATCTTTTGTGTCTGTTTGTAGTTATCTTTGGAACGTACTCGTTCGACAGTGCCATCATAATTGCTTGGAGCATTAGCAATAATATAATTATAGACATTTGCAATTATATACCTGTCACTATACACACACACACACATATATATATATATATATATATATATATATATATATATATATATATATATATATATATATATATATATATATATAAATTATATATATATATATATATATATATATATATTTATATATATATATATATATATATATATATATATATATATATATATATATATATATATATATATATATATATATATATATATATATATATATATATATATATAAATAAGTCTAGTCTATTTTATTTATGAAAACAAAAGGTGCAACCAGTAGGCTCAGATCGATGTATTTTTACATTATATTAACGTCTCCGAACATTGAACGATGTTCGAAAGTTATTGTGCGCATGGCGTAGAAATAATGTATCGGTGATTGAGTCAATGTCCTGGGTTCCTTAATTCAATGACTGCAGTTGATCGGTTGATGTACAGAAAACATTAATATCATGCTGGATGTTGATTGAATGATACACAATGGTCATTAGTAGAATGTACTTTGTTATGAAATCCAGGTGATGAAATTAACGCCTCTCGGGGATTGATATAATCACTTGAACATCAAGCAATTAATAATAATATATTGAATCAATGAACTAGAGCATCGGTTGAAAATTGATGTCCGAATACATTATCACAATGGTTTTATTCATTATATTCACGTACGTTTTTCGTTCTGTGTACCTACTTAGTATAGGTAGGTACCTATCTTAACACTCCTGTATGAAGATATTTCATGATATTTTTCGTTTTCAAGTGTACAATCCTGAAGAAATACCTATACCTATAATAGACATGTTATCCAAGGAATTAGGGTAAGGTTGCTTAAGTCGTGCCCCTTAAGAAAGAAATTGCATAAAAATTAGGATTTATCATATAGATAGAAATTGAATATGTTATCCAAAACTAGTGTCAATATAGTTCTTATTCATTATAACGAAACTAGAAAATCTATATGCTTTCACGTAAAATGAATGAAATCTTCAAAAACTCACATCGGTACGACTAAGGCAACCGGTTTCTTAAGTCGTACCACCTATAGCCTAAGTCGTACCTTTCAAATTTCAAATTCAATTAAGCAACAATAATGATTAAAATGTATTTTTTATTAATCTGTTCACATAACATAAAGGTATTAATATTAAGTACAAACATCACATATAAATTTTTTCGTTCTCTGGTCAACTCCAGCACATACACCGTGCACCCATGATCTGCATTTCAAACATTGAATCATGTTTTCCTCTCGATCTTCTCCACAAATAAAACAGAACCAATCGCTTTTCCTTTTTTTAATTTTCAATGCTAATTCCTTTTTATTAATCACCGCGTTTCTTTTTTCATCGCATTTTTTATGTTTTCTTAATTTTGCGTTGAAGTTATTTTGACTGACGAGGTAGAGGATCCACGGAACTCTCTGCTTTGGTTTATTATTGGAATAGGAGCTAAAATATTTAATAGCAGTTGTATTTGAGGCGAATCTGTGTCTACCTCATGGATTTCTTCACTTTCTTCTGTAACCACTGCAGAAAGCTCTTCTTGATTATCATTGATTTCCAACTGAGGAGTGCGTAAAGAGTCCGATAGTTTGTTTAACGCCTCGTCCATATCTTCTTGTTTCCACTTATAATAAATTCGCTTTGTTTGCTTTGACATAATTATGGCCAACAAATAAAAATAAAAGCAACAATCAGTTGACAGTAGGAAAAAACAAGAAGTAATGTCTCAAGTCGCACCATTACGACTTAGGAATCTTATATGGGTACGACTTAAGACACGGCAAAATTTGAATTTAAAAGCAAAAATAACCTAACATTGAATAAAATTGACAATATTTCGTTTCGACCAAACGATTATGTAAATACTATTGAATTTATATTTAATGAGTAACATAATATTATGAATAATTTACATGCAAGATTAACTACCAAACATATGCAGAAAATTATAAGAAAATTGAAATAAACTTAGGTACTTGATGATTGGATTTATAACGATGCTTGTTGTGGCGGACAATAATACATAATGCAACTTAGTTGACTCAAATGTATATCTAGTTGCAATCGTATCTGCTGTTGTTGCCGTAGTTCATTCAAAATTCAAGTGGTACGAATTAAGCACTGGTACGACTTGAGCAACCTTACCCTACTACTCAGTTATAAATTTTCGTTAATCTAGAGAGAAACATCCCTTTGTAGAGAAAATTTAATAGGTGTTGTTATAGGTAGGTAGGAAAGTACCTATAGGTAGTTAGGTAGGTACAACACATACATGTATTTTACATGTGATTATTATGTTGTAGGCAAAGTTATAAGCCGTTTTTGGACATTTTAGAAGAAGCTATAGTTAGCAAAGATATGCCCATACGTATAAAGCGTAATTTTTTGTATTGAGACATGATACAGCGATAATAGGTAACCTACCTAAAATCAAACATGTTTCTGATCTTAATGTAGGTAAATTTTTTTGATGTGAAACGTAAAACATATACCGTAAAACAAAGTCGTGCTTATCTTGAAGGAATCGCTAAAATCAAAGAAATTCGTAACTTTCATTGCTTTTAGTAAAAGATATGCATTTTTTATATTTTGCTTCACATACTAGGAGGTTATTTATGTAATATTAATTTATCGCTTTATTTTAAGTACCTACCTAGGTATACCTACCTATTCTATTTGTGACAGGTTGTGATATGTTAGGAAGAAGAAAAAGTCAAATACCTATGTAGGTAAATAAGAAATAAAAAACTGACCCAATATTACCTAGGTACATAATACCTACCTACCTCTACCTAGATAGTTAGGTTTAGGTACCTATCTGAATTTAACTGTTCAATAACACTTTGCTGCAATACCAAAAAATACGAATTTGTGAAATATGGAAACTCATCTGTTTTAATCCTACCCTTAGGTTTGTGTAGATAGTTGCCTAGGTAGGTAGGTACCTATATATAACTATACCTAATCCAGTTGCTTTTATTAATAACTTCTTCAAGAAAGCCTTGAAAAATACTTAGCAAATAATTATAAAAATACTAGGATGTCCGCCACATTTATACCCCCATTAGTGATAAATAGTCCTTGAATCGACAAATAACTACTTCCCCTAACCCCGTTCTGATATTGTTCAACACTTTGAACAATAGATCATTCTCCACCTCGCCCCACTAACGGCCTCTAGTTGCGAAACTTGGCAGCACAACTTATCACGTATCGGCTACATAAGGACCTATCAATAATGGTTCCCTGGCAAAAAATGGTCGAATTTGGCGGTGTACAGAGGGAACCCTCATGTGTTCAACAGCTAAGCCCCTCCCCAGGAACAGTTTCTGTGGTTCTGGACCGTAAACCGCGCCTCCATGCGTAGCCGGCGAATGAACGAGAACTCTGCACGATTGGTGGGAGATTCGTAGCGAACGGTAAGCTAGGTAGGAGGCGCCTTGAGGGAGTAGATGTCACTACAGTTATAGCTTGTCCAAAGATGTTTCTTTTAAAGTTTGATGGCCTCCCGATTGTTACATTGACAGTCTTTGTTGACTTACCCTTTAGAATTTACGTGTACCACCTATAGAAACCATATTTTTGTTTAGATGGTTGCAGGAGTGTAATATTTCTATTCCATATATAGACCTACGTATAATATAGCTTTCAATCTAATTGATGCAGTTGGTTGATTTCAGAGGTGGGATATGATATAGCACAGTTTTAACTATAAATGATAAATGAGATACAATATAATTTTTTTTTATCACTATTCATAGGTATAGTGATAAAAAAAAAGTAAGTAGGTATATTGTTTCTCATTTATAGTTAAAATTAATGTATAATCATAAAGTATAATGGTCAAATCCATTCTGTAACATAGTTTTGATTCAGTCGTATTATTTCCGAATATTTAGATTATTAACTATCAGGTTTGTAAGTGGAGCAAAATTTGACCGTCTATCTGAAGAAGATTCAAGCAATCGACGAAGCATTTCTGTAATCACCTGGATCCAGTAAATTTGTGGATCATATGCAGAGGTAGATTACCAAAAATTTAGCTGTAATTTAGAAGCGAAATAGGGATGAGAAGCTTCTTTAAAACTGCAAGCCATTGATCTGTTTGTTCTATGCCAAAATAAATATACCTAGGTAGGTAGGTAGGTATCTACAGGACTTTCAATGAAAGATGGATATGGACAAATTAATTATTAAACGACCTCAAAAATCGTACCTACCTGTAGGTAGGTACCTATAAGTATATAGGTAATACTTAAAAAGTAATTAATTAAAAATAAACTGTCAAAGAAACTAACTGTGTCCTGAAATGTAGGTACCTATTAAGAACGATTTAGTTAATAAAACATTCTTATTGAGAAAAAAATTGTATCTACTTACATTTAAGTTTTTTTTTGTTACTACGAACTCGTTTTATTCCTGTGATTGTTTTATTTGTCAATGTGGAGGGGTGGATATGATTACAAAGATTTTCGTGGGGACGGTTGTAACGATATTCGTGGGGACGTTGTAACGATTTTCGTAGGGACGATTGTAACGAATTTCGAGGGGACGGTTTTAACAGTAGTTTTATAAATGATATTTTTACATTGCATACCTATGTGTAGGCAACGTATAAGGAAGACTTCTAGAGGTGGAAGAGACATATTGTTGTAAAATAACACATATGTCAAGGGACATTTTTGAGGCGACTTGCAGAGAAATATGACATTAATTTTGAACCTATATCATATGGATTCGTAGATTGAGTTTATTAAATTATTTTTTAGAGATTATTTTTGATTTGTGAGATTGAATACCTACATGCATATTATAATAGATACCTAGGAAATATATAGGTATTATTTTCATTGGTTCAACTGTAAAAAAATCTAAGATGAGAAATGTTAAGATATTAATCGAGGGTATATTTCATTGTCTTTTTATCTATAAAACTGATTGAAAAGAATTGTGTATTATTTTTGACTGTTACAACTGACCCCCATCATTGTTTCAATTGCTCCTCGTAGGTAGGTATATGGTATGTTGCAACAGTCTCAGGCACTAAATAAATTGACTAATTTCTACCCAACTGTTTCACGTATGCGTCTGAATTTGTGATAAGTTTCAAGACAAATATCCAGGCTTTCGTCATTTTGAATACATTAATCATTATTTATGGCATAAAGTATAAACTTCAAAATAATTAATTATTTATTAATTAATATTAATTAATTATTAAAAATCTCAGTTATTATTTATGGCCATAGTGCTGGAAGCAGCGTACATTTTAAGAAAATTTCAGTGGGCGACTCTGTCGCCTATATGGGAGCGTTGTGATATTAGGTAGGTACCTAAATGGGTGCGTTTTTTCAACATAACGATCTATCGTTCTCTGTCCATTTAATGTAATGGTAGCAATGTACCTATAGAACTATCGTACTGGTATAGGGTACCTACTCTATTTAATTTATATGTCAGAACGATAGATCGTTGATAGATTTTGAGCATTCTTTAGATTCCTTCCCAATGTTAATAATCCACTATGCCCACTTTGTATTTTAAAATATGCTTCCCCAGTCTTGCCTACGTTTCGGTAAGACTTCTTCGGATGCTAAGTGCAAACTGATTACCTACATTTTTCGAATACATTCAATAACCGTAAAGATGTAAGTATAAGTACCTAACAAATTATGTAGAAAATGTGCAGTGATGTAATTATACAAATAATAAGTTAGGGAGGAACCTTAATACTGAACTACCTACTAGTCAGGTGGTTCCCGTGATTTTGAACAGATTAAGAAAGGGCTTTTCAATAGATGACATGAATGTTTAGGTATATTCTTAATCAATAGAGAGATTCTAGGAAATTTAGCTCTATTTCCTTATTATCCGCATTCAGTAGGTACTTGAAAGTCTGAATTGAATAAGTATATTTTTAATTTTAAGCACTCCTGATGTGTTGTTTTTGTGGACTAATAGATATTTCAAAAAATTGCAACGGAGCATTGATTTTAGGTCAAATAAATTGAAAATAGAGGATTCAGTGTTCTGGAAATACAATAGTAGGTACCTACCTATTTTGTAGGTACGAGCATGGAATGACATGCATTTCCTACCAGTACCTATGACCTTTGCAGCACTCATCTGCGGCTCGTGCTGCAAATCATACGAGTAGGAAATGGTCATTGACTCGTCATTCCATGTGAGTTTTACACTATACTTTTTCTACGAATGTTACTGTTACATAAAATGGGATAAGTAATATTTTTCCTTTTAAGATTTAAAAAAATGTTAATCTGACAAAAAAACACGCAGCGCCGGTTAACGCCACCTTTGTAAAAATACCCGTGCATTACTTGAACTTTGTAGTTGACTCACCATGGTGATAGAAGCACAATAAAAATGGGTATCTATAAAACAATGCACTATATGTTCCGCAATTACTTTTGAACTGATGGTTTTTATTGACATTCGTAGAAAAAATATATTTTGATGTCATGATATGTTTCAGGTGCTTCACGTTCATTAAGTCAAAGTAAAGTACCTACTTGAAAAAGATTTCCATCTGTTATGCCTACCTACTTACCTATAGATATAATTTCGTGGATAGTAATTTTCAATTAAAAGCATCACGTTGGGAGTCAAGATAATGAACTTATATCAGAATAATTAAAAGTGTGTAATAATCAAAGAATAGTTGTTCTGATATCAGTAAATTCCGGATATCCGTAATATTATGTATTGAACGCTTCTGGCGAGGGTGCAATGAACTCAGTGGATTTGGAATTACAATTGAAATTATTGAAAGGTTTCTGTTGGTTAAACATATGCAGCGACATCTATCGTTCGGAAGCTGAATAATACTTTCTCTCAACAATTAATTATTTTCTGAGCACTGTATTGAAACTTAACAGTGTACTATTTTAGTTGTACAGTACTGTATAGATGTCACCACTACAGAAATTAGAGTTTTTGATAGTAGGGATCTGAGATCAATCGGAGTTTGTCATTACTTACATACAATCATAACAACGATTGTTTCAACCGCCATTGTAAATGAATGTTAATATATGAATACACAAGTTTATGGTCGATAGTCTATAGAAAAATGGGTTGAACGTTGTTGCAATAGTCAAAAATGCAACTTGTATATTTCACTTCATACAATTAAACTTAATGTGTAGCAAATCCTAATTACTCTTGAAAGGTCTAACTAGCAGATGTTTATCTGATTGATTATCTATTGCTAATTCAAGACAATTTAACTTCCAGTCACAAGTTCATGCTAATTTTTTTCTATAATAATATCTTATTTTGTTTAGTACGTTTTAACTTAGCGTTATAGAGAGATAACTCTAGCTAGGTACTATTTAGAACTTGAATTGTGCAGTTTCTGATAGGTCATCCAAAAAAATTATGAAAATGTAGTTGATGTAATTGTGATATATTTTAAGGACGTTGTTAAGAGCCTTGGTGTTAATGATGGTGAACTTAAATTGGATGTAATTATCTATAATCTGCTCTAACTAATGTATTTATGTGAAGTCTGTTTCAAGTTTCAAAGAGTATCAGTCTAGTCATAGTCAAATTTAGTGGAATTTAGTTGCAAGCTTAATATTCTCATCACTTTGTTACATACTGTACTTCTGTTTACTATGCATTTGATAAGAGCTATACTTGAAATTTGATACTGTTGAGATGTAGATATTTGTACAACATAGGAAACTTAAGAGTGAGTTCATATTTCGATGTCAGTTATGCTGGTATTATTTATGAAATCTTATGCTTAAAAAGTCCCTCGTACTTCGGTTAGGACAGACCAGTGTCATTAGGTAAATGTACATAACGATAATAGGTACATTAGATATACCATACCTACCATATGACAAATAAGATTAACAAAGTTTTTCTTATGAGGCTATGCAGATTCATAATGAGAACCTGAATATATTTTTGTAGTAATCATAATTCCTCTATTATCAAGAAGTTTTTTAAAGAACAGTTGTTTTTTGGATTTAGTATTATTTTAGGTGATAGTGGTAGAGCAGCGGTGGCTGAATTCTCACCTTTTGTACTGGTCCTTGTATTTCATCATGTGGAATAAAGCTTATTATAATTTGATGAAAACTACCGTGAATTGGCATTTTTCTACACTACACGATAAAAAAGTGTTTCCCACTTGACGCAGCTGACCATAACCCAACATTTTGCTTTGTTATGATATCCGGTGTTATAGCTACGATTCATATACGTTCATTTGTTGGTGCAGTCAATATATATATATAAACTAAACATTGATTTTAACAATTTGCCCTATAGTTTAATGCGTGTAAATTCAAACTGGGTTTTTTATAGTAGTCTTAATATTGAATTATCTTCCGCAATCTTGTCTTAGTATAACTTAGTTTAAAAACATGGATACGGATTTATATGACGAGTTTGGTAATTATGTCGGCCCTGAATTAGATAGCGAAGAGGAAGAAGATGAAGCAGAGCAGCCAGAAGATGATGATCAACAAGACTATGATGTGAGTTATTTGACTTACACTCTTGTATAAATATTAAATTGCTCCTTTTTTAGGACGAACAAATGGATGATTCTCAACCTCAGTCTATGGCAGTGGTTCTTCATGAAGATAAACAGTATTATCCTTCCGCAGTGCAAGTTTATGGTCCTGACGTTGAGACAATAGTTCAAGAAGAAGATGCACAGGCTCTAGATGTCCCCTTAGTTGAGCCGGTGAAAAAGAAAAAATTTCAGTTGAGAGAACAAGAGTTACCAGAGACAACATATAGTATGGAGTAGGTTATAAAGAGTCTTTAGAACTATATTTATAGACAATTCTTGAATTGATTTCATGTTAAATAATCTTACATTATTTCTTCTTTAGGTTTCTTACTGATATTATGGACAATACTTCCCTTATTAGAAACGTAGCTCTGGTAGGTCATCTCCATCATGGAAAAACCACATTTGTTGATTGCCTCATAAGACAGACTCATCCAGGGTATCAAGATAATGAAGAGAAGAATTTAAGATACACAGATACATTATTTACAGAACAAGAGAGGGGATGTTCCATAAAATCAATTCCAGTCACTTTATTATTACAAGATGTGAAGAATAAGAGTTATTTGATGAACATATTTGATACACCAGGTGGGTGCGGTAGAATTTTTTGTTCAATGTTGTGAAAATGGTGAATTTTTAGGGCATGTGAATTATTCTGATGAGGTCACAGCTGCCATGCGACTCTGCGATGGTGTGGTAATATTTGTTGATGCAGCCGAAGGAGTTATGTTGAATACTGAAAGGCTACTGAAACATGCTGTGCAAGAACAAATGCAGATCACAGTTTGCATTAATAAAATAGATAGATTGATTTTGGAATTAAAATTGCCTCCTCAAGATGCGTATTATAAGTTAAGACATATTGTCGAAGAATTGAATGGGCTACTCACGTAAGTAGATAATTAAGGTAGTAATTATTTTCAAAATGAGGTTTTGTGATAGAATAAAATTTCTAATTAAAACTTTTTTAGGAAGACTCAATATTAATCATACTAAGCTTTTGATGGCATATTTGAATGATAACAAAACTAATAAATAATATAAATGTTTTCAAATCTTGAAGTTTACATAATTCAGTATCCAATATTTCCTTTTTCACATTTATGTATGACAAACAGAATGTTTCATACATAGGAAAACTTCATACTTTTAAGATCAACAGTTTTCATTTTGATGATAATATTTGATAATTTTGGGAGTTTTGTAACTTCAACTGATTCAGTTTAAGCATTTTAAACAATGCTTGAGTTGTGTTTAAAAAAAAGAAATATAAAAAAATAATTTGGTTATCTCTTAATGTATCAATTTTTTAAACTCTGTATCGGTTAATACTAGTTTTAATTTTTTGCAATCTCAATCATTTCACCTGATAAAAATAATAATATTATTTGAACAATTGTGTCTAGCAGTTTGACTTGCACTTTGCGCGATAATTTCAATTGTTTCTTGTATAATATTAAACAGTGGTAAATATTGACAAACTATCTGTGAGGTGACTTTGATTATAACCCAAGGAGACTGAAAACATATTAAAATTTTTAAGTTTCATCAGTTTAGTTATACTTACTTCATATTTTTATTATACTATGAAGTGTATCAGTTGAATATGCTCTGAGTATATAAAATAAAAAAATAGTTTTTTCCGCTATTAAAATCTTAACTTATTGATATATCTCAAAAAAAACCTACGAATTTATAAAATTTTGGGATTAGTTATTCTTTCTGTTTTTTATATTTCGTATGTTCATTAAGTTTCACAATATTTACCCAGTGAATCGATTTGATTCTTTTCTTTAGGTTGTATTCTGATGATGCCAATCCTCAGATAGTATCGCCAGTTTTGGGCAATGTTTGTTTTGCTAGCTCCCAATATGGTGTTTGTTTCACATTGAAATCGTTTGCAAATCTATACAACATTTATTATGGAGAGGTTAATGTTGACGAATTCTCTAAGAGGTTATGGGGTGATATTTACTTCAATAACAAGACGTAAGTTTGTTCTCAGGAAGTTTTGTTGTAATATAATTTATTGTATCGAATTTTTTTTTGTATTCAAATTTTAAAATTATTTAATAGAGCATATTTTTTCAGAAATCTTTTCACTAATTATATAAATTAAATGGCCAATACTCTTCTAACAAAAATAATTGAGTACCTTCTGTTTGTTTAATTCTCTTAGGCAATTTTTTAGTTACTTAATGTATTGAATGCGTTACAACTTAAAAAAGTATCTTGAGTAAGTATTTTATTTTGTGAAATATTTTGATTCTGTGGAGTGTTAAATACCACCAAATTAATGTTATCAGAAAATTTAGTTAATATGTTCAGTTTGAAATGTTCATTAATTTTATTTCACATTTGTTTTCATATTTATGAAGTTTTTATAAGTAGTTCTATACTTTATGTTTCTATATTTAAAAATATCACTGTATTCTTTATATTTTCTGAAAAATTTCTTTCTCATTCAATCTTTTATCTAGTTGGTTAAATGAAAGATTAACTGGTCAGAAATATTCATACATCCTCTATATCAAAATTTAAACAGCGGTAACTATGATACGAGCAGAAACATTTCCCAAAGCAACTAATCTCGCTGACTCGACTTTGACCTGAGGTTCAAGAAAAATAACATGGACATGAACAAAGATAAAACAAGGGCCATACTGCTTAAAACTTCTAATGTAGTATTTAGTCCACTGAATATGTAAATCAGGCAAATTAACAGATTCCTCTTGAAAATTCATTGAAGTTTTTCAATATATAAATTGGTTATGTTTCAAACTGGTGTAAACACATCAAGGTATTAAGTAAACAATCAAGCTCCATCTGTTATTCTTTGGGAATTTCAAGAAGACATTTGGAAGTTCATTCTATGAAGATGAAGAAAGCAGTATTTTAATCTTAGCTAAGATTGGGCGATATTTTTTTATGGTTATGATACTGGCAGTGAAATAATCTTTAAGTAGCAGAAAAGAGCACTAGAAAGTAACCTATAAATCAGTAATCAGTTATGCAGAGTTAGATTCAGGAAAAATGGTTTTTTGACATTTGCAGTAGTCCATGTATAGGAATGCTTGCTCTTTCTTTTTAAGAATAAGCATTTTTTTTTTGAGGGGAAAACAAAGCAATTATGTAACAAGAAGCATACACCTTCAGTTTCCCCAACACCGAAAAAGTGGCTGAATATAACTGCATCAGGTATTACAACAAACTTTCACAAAATATTAGCGGTGAGACATAAATCAAGATGTTCAAGAGCGGAGTCTTCAAAATGTTGTTGGTTTTGAAGCTATACATGATGAAGGAGTTTTTAGAACCTACTTCTGTATGAGTGTTTTTACATTGTTTAATTTAATCGTTTTTTTTTTTTTTTTACGAAGAGGAAATGCCTTTACGCACTAAGAGTGTGGGGTTTATTTTGCATACTACCCACTAAAACCTCTCCGGTTAATCGTCGTCAGGTTCTCTAGTTGTTCAGAGAATAACTGATTTGATCGCCACTCCTGTAGCATGAGGAGCGGAATCAGGCTCATGCCCATACCATCACTCCTCTACAATTATTCGTTTCTCTCTTTAATTATTGTCTATCTCCTTCTTGTTGGATTCTGTCTTGCCTTTCCTTCAGAGCCATTATTTCCACAATGTACTCGAAAATAACATTCCAATTTCTCTTACTACTTAGCATAGTACTGATAATATTATCCTTATTTGGGGTTTGCTTCAACATTCCCCACGCCCGGTTCCTATTTTTTGTCCATCTATCACATACAAAGATTGCATGCTCCGGACTGTCACATATCTCACAAGACCTACACCGGTCATCCTGCGTTTTTCGAATTCTATGGGTAAAAGTACCATAGGATCCATGCCCTGAGAGAAACTGGGTAAAGTAATAGTTACTTTTCCTATGGCTACACTTCACCCATTCTCCTATGTCAGGGATAAGTTTCTTTGTGCACTCGGCCTTCCCGGTTAGCATGCTCCATTTTTTCTGCCAGATTCTCATGGTACGTTGCCGCGCCATTCTTCTCACACCTGGTAGTCTTCCGTTCCCGACCATACTCAGATACTGCTATCTGGAGATCAATCGGAGAGTCGACGCGATGACTTGCGTCGCCTCCGCCGAGATTGTCCGATATCCTGATATCACTCTCAGCAGGATCGTCCTTTGAAGCCTTATTAACGCGATTCTATATTTTTCTATTTTCGTAACGTCCTTCCATGCTGGTGCTGCGTAGAGGGTTACGCTATGGGCAACTGCCGAAAGCACTTTCCTTTTCAAGTAGGCTGGTCCTTTAGCATTTGGCATGAGTTTTCTAAGAACCTCAATTCTTTCCATAGTTCTTTTTATGGTGTAATTAACGTGAGTGCCGAACGTTAGTCCTCGACTTATGACTACCCCGAGATACAGCTGCTCCTTCCGTGAGGATTTCGAGGTTTCCATTAGATTCAGTGTTATCTCTCCCATTTTGCGAGGTCCCTTCATGACGAGAAATTCAGTTTTTTCTGTTGCTATTTCTAGTCCCTTTTCCTTCATCCACTCGTTTGTTCGTTTGAACGATTGCTCTGCCCTCCAGACCACCTGGTCCCTACTATCGGCCTCCACAATGAGCACCAGGTCGTCCGCATAGGCTAAAGGGTGCACACCTTCTGTAAACTGTAGCCTAAGCACTCCATCATACATAACGTTCCACAGGGTGGGACCCAGAACTGATCCCTGTGGAACTCCCATGCTGCATTTATGCCTAATTCTTCCGTATCTCACCGTCCTATCTATAAAGTAGTCCACAGTCCTAATTATGTTTAATCGTTTAGTTTATACTGTACGAACATAATTGTGTAATGTAAATGATGTTCGAGTTTTGATGTTCATTTTTGATTTTATTCTATTTCAATTTCAAGTGTGCAATATGATGATAACTAGTATGCTTTATTTTGAAATGATGATTTATTATAATTATTGTTGTTATGCTTCAGGAGAAAATTTACGAAAAAGGCGCCCCACAATTCCGCGCAGAGGAGCTTTGTTGAGTTTATTCTCGAACCGTTATACAAGGTGTTCGCGCAGGTCGTCGGAGACGTAGATTCGTCTTTACCCGACGTGCTAGACGAGTTGGGTATCAAAATGACGAAGAACGAGATGAAACTTAACATCAGACCCTTGTTGAGATTAGTGTGCAACAGATTCCTTGGCGATTTCAATGGTGAGTTCAGTAATATAATATAATTTACTATATAGAATCATAAATTGCCAGACATGTATTATAAGGTGATATGTAATTGGTAATCAGGCAAACTTTTGTAAAAGCAATTTATTCACGCTACAGTTTCGAGGTTAGGGTTTTCCTCTTCTTCAGGCTAAAAAGACATGGTTAAACATATAAGCATCACAAAAACTTTCAAAAATTCACCAGAATGAACAACAATTAATTGTAAAATAAAAAACATATACTTGAACACTGAAAACTTTTCTTAAAAATCTATCTTTACAAATTCAACAATCAAAGAAACTCCATCTGAACTAAAATATCAATTGTCAAAGTAATACACAGATACTGTTATGAAATACAACGGATCACAGACAAACACGTAGAAAACAACACATTAATAATGGTCTTATGTAAGTATTAAATAGCAAGCTAAACGATAAGTACAACAACGCAGCGCGCATGCTCAAGATTATTAAAAGGTTAACATATATCAATTAAATTACAGTATATTTTACTTAAACTCTCTATATCAGATCTACTGCTAACTGTGTTATATTTTTTAATAAAAATCATTTCAGCGAAAAATCTCTTTTTGTAGTTATTTTCTTTATGCAAAATTGGCCAGTGCCAAGATGATGTTCAACTAATGCTGTCTTATTATCTACTAAATGTTTTACTGAATTTATGTGACCAGCCAATCTAGAACTTAAATGCTGCGACGTAGTACCCACATAGCATTTATCGCAATTTTCACAGTCAATTTTATAAATCAAATGAGATTCCCATTTCTTAGGAATTCTGTCTTTTAGCCTTGTAAAAAATAGCCTGTCAAAATTACACTCATTAACAGTGACAAATTTAACATTATCGCATTTTAATATTGCTTTTAAAGCCATTGTTAGTCTAGGTATAAGAGGAAGCTTCACAAATCTAACTATTTCATTAGTTACATAAAGTGAACAAGGAAAATTCTTTAATAATTTAAAAAATTATCAAACTTTCCAAGGAAGCTGGTTATACGTATTCAGCAACGCAAAATCTGCATTCACAATCGAACGGTGAATTATAGAAATTGTCAAGTCACCCCGACCCAAAATCTGCATACAGCTGTTTCGATCTTATTAGATCTCATCAGTGCAGCTTATTTGACTCGGAGTGAATTAACAAATCTCTAATTGTTCCCCAATACAAATCGTGGTCAGTAACACTGGTCGGATAACAATCCAGAGCGCCATCCCACCAAAGATATTGGGAAACAACAATTCACCGCTTAGACTGAAAATGCAGAAATTCGTCGCTCGAACACGTACCTCCTGATATGAAGATATCTACTCTACAACAGTGGTGTATATGATTCCAAGGCACACTAACATAGTGATTTAAAACCTTTGGAAATACCCACGAGAGCGCGCTCCGAATATTCTAGTCGCTTAATACGCAAAATACAACAATCAAATCATGAAAAACATACTAGTCGACCATGGTCAATTTCATACATTACATAAAGTGAACAAGGAAAATTCTTTAATAATTTAAAAAATTATCAAACAACTTTCCAAGGAAGCTGGTTATACGTATTCAGCAACGCAAAATTGTTGTTTGATAATTTTTTAAATTATTAAAGAATTTTCCTTGTTCACTTTATGTAATGTATGAAATTGACCATGGTCGACTAGTATGTTTTTCATGATTTGATTGTTGTATTTCATTAGCATCGCTTGTCGTATTCAGAGTCAATCTTTCGCTATTAAGGCTGTTTATCACTCTATTGATTAGTTTTTGTGCGTAATTATTTTTTAATAAATCTCTCTTTAATATCTGTATGTTATCAGCAATAAATTCTGGACTACATAGTTTTTTAATTTTTCTGTATCCTTGTTTAATTATGTTTATTTTTTGGTGTAAGGGATGAGTTTGCCTGATTACCAATTACATATCACCTTATAATATAATTTACGACAAGAGGTGAAAGTGATTGCATTTTGGTGAGGCACATGGGGGTTTCAGTTAATTTTTTCCTTCTGATATTGTTATGTGAAGAAGTATGTCGAATACAATAATTTCAATTTCAGATTACATAATTATATGATTTAGATTGAAATTTTGACTTGGAAATTCTCATTATCATTCTAGATGTGAAAATATTTCGTATTTACACAAGGCAGGTGATCTTAATCCTTTCATTATAAGGGATCATTTATCTCATTTTTAGTTTCACTTTCGCCGAAAATAATATTTATTATATATATTATAAAATAATATAGTATTTATGCGTACCGAAAGTCAACAGTCAGGTATGGAAGTAGTTTTTTTTATCCGTTTTCTAGCTCCTAGACCAGGATTTTAGAAATTTTTATGTCATATATATATATATATATATATATATATATATATATATATATATATATAAATATATATATATATATATATATATATATATATATATATATATATATATATATATATATATATATATATATATATTTTTATATATATATATATATATATATATCTATATATATATATATATATATACGAGGAGTGTAAATAAGTAATGAGACTGATCTTTTTTCAATGTTTTATTCAAAGAATATTATAATGCGATACTGTCTCCTTCAAAATAGTTCCCTTGGGAAGCCACACAGCGCTGGAGACGGTTCTTCCATTCATCATAGCATTGCTGGAACTCCGATACTGGAATAGCCTTCAGCTGGTCGGTTACAGCTTTTTGAATGTTCGCAAGTGTCCCAAAATGAGTTCCCTTGAGGTGATTTTCCAATCTCGGGAAGAGAAAAAAGTCACAGGGACTCAAGTCTGGCGAATAAGTAGGCTGAGGAGCTACAGGAATGTTTTTACTGGCTAAAAACTGCATTATTGAGATTGCAGTGTGACATGGTGCATTGTCGTGATGCAACACCCAGTTCATTTTGATGTTTGGTCGCACTCGAGAGACTCTTTTTCGAAGTCTTTCAAGGACCTCTCGGTAAAAGTGTTGATTAACCGTTTGGCCTTGAGTCACAAACTCTCTGTGGACGATTCCGTGGCTATCAAAAAAACAAATCAGCATGCATTTGATTTTTGACTTGGTCATTCGTGCTTCCTTCTGAAAATGCCTTAAACCACCGAAACACCTGTGCCCTTGACAAAACACTTTCTCCGTACGCCTGCCGAAGTTTTTCAAATGTTTCAGTTGCATTGTGTCCAAGTTTGAAGCAAAACTTGATAGCACACCGTTGCTCGAAACTAATGCCACTCATAATTAGAACTCACAAGACAAAACTGTTTCACGAAAACTAACGCTACGGACAAACAGATGACTGTAGGGCATTCACACTCATACTGGAGGCGTATCACATGTGCACCTAACGGTGTTTGAAGCCGCTCGTCTCCAGCGTTGCCAGATCGGGAGCGAAGTTGCCAGTCTCATTATTTTATTTACATACCTCGTATATGTATATATGTATGTATATATATATATATATATATATATATAATATATATAAATATATATATATATATATATATATATATATATATATATATATATATATATATATATATATATATATATATATATATATATATATATATATATATATATATATATATATATATATATATATATATATATATATATATACAGGGTGAGTCATTGATATGGGAAAGCTTGATTGCAGCTACACCGTTAATGATATCGAAACGAACCAAACGGTTCTGCAAATGGGAGGTCAGAGTGCAGTTCGTAAAATTATTTTGCCCTTTACAGGGTGTACCATTTTTACGGAGCAATTTTTAAGATACTTTTTTTAAATGGCACTATATATATTTCTACACATATTTGAATTTGTCCTTTATTGAGATTTGTAAATTCGTTAAGTTTTTGCAAATCGCTTCAGCCGTTCAGAAGTTATTCAATTTTTTCTGAAAATTAATGCCTTTGCAGGCATTTCTTTAAAAAATCGCAGGGCACTTGTTTTTTTGAATATCAAGTTGTTATTTGGGCTGTATCTAAGTAATTGTTCTGGGTATCTTTTGACGGAGAGATAATCTATTTTAATTGTGACATTACCTTACTGTGACACATTGATTTTGGTACACTTTGAAAGGCCATATCTTGATTTTTTCAAATGGCACTCTATTTATTTGATTACTTAGTCGCATTGAACATGTCATTCTTCATCTTTTTTATATTCACGCTTTTTTCCAAAAGTTGATGGTTTAGAAGATAATTCACATTTTCAAAAAAATCAACACATTTTTTCATCTTTTAAACGAGTGACATGAAAAACAATTAATTCTGATAACAGACTTTCACTTGTTCATTGTTGTTATCCATGGCCTTCTATTGATTTATGCATTCAATTTCAGAAAATTGTCTTTTATTTGCGCATTTCTGAGAAAAAGTTTATAGTATCATATATTTTTGAAAAGGTAAAAAAAAGACAAATTTTATAGTCTATAAATATACAGGGTATTCCATTTAAAAAAACATAAGTTTGCTTTATAACTCAAAAATAGTAAACATGTAACAAAAATTATCTACACCGATGCATTCTACGGAAAAAAATCTATAAGGATGTTATTTTACATTTTCGATAAGATTAAGGATAACGGCGATACGACGGGGATCCCAAAATGCAACATTTTCAAAAATGCCCTGTATCTTAAAAACTAAAAGAGTTATTAAAATTATGTTGACGGCATCTTCAGTTTTTCGAAAAAGTAGCACAGTGTCGCGAAAACCGCAACCCTCTATCTTCAAAAATAACGGAGATACCATTCAAAAGTACCCAAAATGGGACACCCTGTACTAAGCTTCTATAATTTGATTTGAGTAATTTCTCATCAAACTTTGAAATTGACGCCCGCAGCAGTTACGTTGACGTCTGTTATCAGAATTTATTGTTTTTCATGTCACTCGTTTAAAAGATGAAATAATGTGTTGATTTTTTTTGAAAATGTGGAATATCTTCTAAACCATCAACTTTTGGAAAAAAACATAAATATAGAAAAGATGAAGAATGACATGTTCAATGCGACTAAGTAATCAAATAAATAGAGTGCCATTTGAAAAAATCAAGATATGGCCTTTCAAAGTGTACCAAAATCAATGTGTCACAGTAAGGTAATGTCACGATTAAAATAGATTATCTCTCCGTCAAAAGATACCCAGAACAATTACTTAGGTACAGCCCAAATAACAACTTGATATTCAAAAAAACAAGTGCCCTGCGATTTTTTAAAAAAATGCCTGCAAAGGCATTAATTTTCAGAAAAAATTGAATAACTTCTGAACGGCTGAAGCGATTTGCAAAAACTTAACGAATTTACAAATCTCAATGAAGGACAAATTCAAATGTGTGTAGAAATATATATAGTGCCATTTAAAAAAAGTATCTTAAAATTTGCTCCGTAAAAATGGTACACCCTGTAAAGGGCAAAATAATTTTACGAACTGCACTCTGACCTCCCATTTGCAGAACCGTTTGGTTCGTTTCGATATCATTAACGGTGTAGCTGCAATCAAGCTTTCCCATATCAATGACTCACCCTGTATATATATATATATATATATATATATATATATATATATATATTTTTTTTTTTTGTAATTTTTCTTGGTACATAACGGCTTCTCGAGTGGCTGAATGAGCTGAAATTTGGTATCTGGGCAGAACGAAACTATCTCCACTGCCATCAGTACGCGATTTTTTCTTTCTCAGGGAATTGTTAAAAATTATGAATGTAAAGTATTATTTAGAACAGTATCAATTGCCATAATCAAACTTTTTGTTTCAATTGAATAGTTATTGCAATCTGCTACTAGCAGTACATGTCATTAGTTAGTTAATATGACGTTATGAAATATTGAATTTACCGTTAGAAAAATTAATAAGGAAAACCAAAAAGAATCAGGGGAATTTGAATTGAAGATACTTCAAGCGTTGTCAGTTTTCTTAGTTTTAGTGGAAAATATATAATCTTACATCAATTGACAAACGATAATCAAATATAAACATGAAATTTGTGATTGTAAAATTCATCAAAGATTTGGAAGCTTATTTTGATCACTAAAATTTCCAATTTGGAATCCGACTCTTTATCAAAGCGAAACCGATACAGCCATTGAAAACTCTATTAATTCTGAAGCTGTTTCGAAATCGTTTTCAGGATTTGTGAATATGTGCGTCGAACACATCAGGTCGCCTCTGGATAACGCAAAAAGAAAAGTGGATCACATATACACCGGTCCGAATACGAGTAAGATTTACGACGACATGGTTAATTGCGACCAGGAGGGATTACTGATGGTGAGTTTTGAATTTTTGTTGTTAGAAAAGGGTGTTTTCCTTTAGGAAAAAACGACGAGAGGTGTCGAGGGACACCCGCTTAGAACGAAGTTCCTTTTGATATTTATTATGTATTGAATATCAGGCACAATGAAATAAATAAACAACGTTTGAGAGTAATGATGTGAAAAATAGGATTCATATATTAATTTCAGTGAAAATTGAAACGGTTTAAAACAATGATCTTTTAAGGATAGCTAAGTTTACTCAGAATTTAGTAGAAAAAAAAACAACTTTCTTATTAGGGCTATGTTCAGTGTAAGATATTTTCTTATGACAATATTAACATGAAAACATATAATGGAACCAATGAACTTTATATTACCTGTGGTAGAAGTCCATGGTATCTCAAAGTGGAGTGGTATAGATTCACGATACAGAAAAACTCAAAGTCATCTCCACAATTTATTGTCACCGTCAGATGTCATGTAATAGGTTCATCATCAGCTAAATAATTTTTGAATTATGGAGAAGAAAAAATGTTGTCCTATAATCAAACAAAAAAAACAAGTAAAAAACATTATAAATAAAACTAAATATTTAATTTATGTTCTAGCAAAATTAAAAAATATATTGTCTTTTAATTCTTTGAAAGCTATTATGTTTGGTTTATACTATAGTAAAGCTACATATGGAATTGTTGCATGGGGTGGTGCTAGCGCAACAGTACTGATACCGCTAGTCAAAGTACATGAAAAGATTGTAAAAATTGTATACAATAATAAAGAAAATGATGTATTGCCACTTAACATTAATGAAAAATATAATTTTCAAGCTTTAATTATTCATTATGAAGAACTAAAAAATAGATATATAGACAATAATGTTAGCACAAGGAATAAATCTATACAACTACCTAAACCTACATTGGGAGCAGGTAAAAAAATATCAGCATTTGTGGCAACCAAAACTTTTAACTCACTTCCAAATGAACTCAAAATATTAAGTATTAAACAAATAAAAAAAAAGTACAAAATATTCATAAATGAAAAGGAAAAAAAAAGGAAGTTAATGAATAAAAATAAGTAAATAGGAACAACTATCATAAATGAATAGTAAGATCAAAAAATAATAGACAGCATGAAATGAAAACTGGAATAAGCAAATAAAATGTTATATATACATAATGTATTTTAGTTTTAAGTTTTTAAAATAAGCTAGCTTTAAGCCATAGTTTGTGCTGCGTACAGATGTTATACATCTCTGCATATACAAAAATTTTATTTTTTGTATTGTTACCTTGCAATAACTTGTAATGCAGGTAACACAAGCAAACAAATAAATAAATAAATAAAATAAAAATCAAAAATAATACGTGAATCCACCACATGGAATATGAGAAATATTTATGAGTGAACTGAAAATATGAAATGCACAAGGCAGGGATCAACTTTCAACCTCCAGAGGTTGTCATTAGCTGATGATTAACCTATATGGGTTCGAAACATGTAGTACTATGATACTATCTAACTGATTGATGGTTTTTACCGTTCTACCATAACATAACATTTGATGGTGACAATAAATTGTGGGATGACTTTGAGTTTTTCTGTATGGTAAATCAATGAACATATACCATATAGTAATTCTGTAGATTATTTTATTATATATATATATATATATATATATATATATATATATATATATATATATATATATATATATATATATATATTCGTTTTTTTAATTGTCTATATTTCGTCGATCCTCTATTGACTTCATCAGTAGAAAGCTGAACAATATAATAAAAATGGACAAAATTACTGAACTTACACGCGACAAAGCAACGAATGTGAGGAATCGACCGATCACGTGACCATTCAGTACCTACATCGCGAAAGTAGGCAATTTTTACATCTACATTAGCTTTCTCCTGATGAAGTCAACACAGAGTTGAAGAAATATACGGAATTTAAAAATTAGTAAGTTAATTTTTACAGACCTCTTCCCAATAAACCTACACATGTTTTGTGTATATATATATATATATATATATATATATATATATATATATATATATATATATATATATATATATATATATATATATATATATATATATATATATATATATATATATATATATATATATATATATATATATATATTAGGCTAGGCATATTAGCTAAAAAATTAGGGCTCATAAACAAATTTGGCTATAGTTTTGATTTTCTCGCTCTTTATGTATTTTGGGTCGCTGAACACGAATTTGAAGTTTGCTGGCAAAAATTTTGCCCGGAACTTTCATTTTTGGGCACTTTTTGACCAAATTTCGGCACTTTTTTCAGTTTTCGGCCTATATCTCAAAAAGGAATCATTTTTATGACAAACTTATTCTATACAAAATTCAGGCAGACAAAATTGCCTACATTTTTCATCAGAAATGTTTTTTTTGTAAGGCTAACCGTTTTGCCGCTAGAGCGCGCCCAAAAATCGCCATATTTCCATCTTTAGTGTCATTCACCAACTACGCGAAAATCGATCTTGCTGTGATACTTAACTGTTGCAACAATTTATTACATTATACAATTTATCTTATATAACAGTAGATTTCTCATAAATTACTTTTCTTTTTGGAAGACTCACCCTGTGATTCTCAATCACTGTGCCGCGGTATTCTTGTGTACCGCGAAATTCTTAAAGTGTGCCGTCAAATTTTGGAAATGTATATTAGAGAAAATTTTTTTTGTGGAGTCCTTTTATTTTTGAGAGTCAGAATCCTCCTCCGGCATGCTGAAAAGGTCCCCCCACTGATATTCAGTCATCGGGATCTGACATAGAGACTGAGCTTATCTGATAACGTCAAAACATGGGCTCTTTCTTCAAAACCAACTTTGAACACGGGTTACTATGAAAGTTTTGGAGATTTTCATAACATTGTTAGTTTCAAGTGAAATTGTGAAGCCATATAAATGTCAAGACTTACACTAAAGAAAATACAGAGAAGGTGATAGATTGGAAAGACGCCGTACAATGCGTGCGATAAATAGAGAGGAGTCGAGAACTGGTATGGTTGAATTTAATGCTTTTTGTCTATTCATTTCTCACTTCAGAGAAATACCCCATGAAATGAAGAGTTTGCAAAGTCAGAGTTTACAGAACGAGGGAAAATTTTAAAACTTCTATCAGAGTATACACATATGGGCAAGCCATTCTCGCACAGATTAAGAGACAAGAGGAATTAGTGGAGACCCATAAACCCAGAAAATCCAGATCAACAGCTCCCGAATGCAGGTTTAGAACGAACTGCTTTATATGTGGATTGCCAATTACCAAACAATTGTTAGCGGCGGAAGCCAAAACAACTCCTGATTTGCGAAATGTTGTATACCAGGTACGCGATTTAGCTGGTGGTTTTAGAGAAAGTGTAATGAAGGACGCACGAGATCGTGATGATGAATTTGGAAGGGCGGTTTTACGCCGATTTGAGCATATACCTGATTTGGTTGCATATGAGGCGCAATATCATAAAAAGTGCCGAATAGAACTTATTGGAAAACGAACACCAAACATAGATGCGCAACATAAAAGAGAGGAACCATGTGCCCAGGCAATTGATGTAGTAATGCAGCATATATACACATACATGGAAAATAGTGATGATGAGTGACAGTTCTCAATGGAGGAACTGATGGTACGAATGAAAGGAGACTACAAACCAGATCAAAAGACAGTGAAAGCTGGACTTCAATGGATGTATGGCAATGATATACTGTTCACCTATTCAAAGAATAAGCAGACTGTGGTTTGTTTAAAAAATATAGGAGAGAAAATATTGAATGGCGCATTTTACCAACAGAAGTGTTGATCTGAAGAATAGAGGCTGCAAATAGTGGAAGCAGCTGCCAAAATAATATGCGATGACGTGAGATCCCAATTTTACGATGTTAAAGAGTATACCGCTCCTGACTGTTTCATGGATGATACAGAATCCGTAATTTCCAAAACTTTGAATCATTATGCATGTAAGGTATACTGGGTCTGTGAATATTTTTTTGGAGCACTCTAGCGGCAAAACAGCAGGTCCACTGATTGTCAATCTTTTTTTGTCGCAGCACATTTCAACGATTTCAAAATTTGGCGGCACTCGAAGAAAAAGATAAGTTCTAAAGTTGTTTACTTACCTATAATACACTGTGTAAAATAGTTTACAACAATAATTTTGAAATAAAAATAAAATAATATGTACTACAAAAACAATAGTTTGCTTATAGGGGATAGATTTTTTTCCTATAATATGCATTATACGGTACACAAAAATACCGCGGCACAGGGATTGGGAATCACTGGGTGAATATTCCAAAAAAAAATCTTATTTATGAGAAATCTAGATACTGTTACATAATATAAATTGTATAATGTAATAAATTGTTGCAACAGTTGAGTATCACAGCAAGGTCGATTTTCGCGTAAACGGTGAATGTCACTAGATATAGAAAAATAGCGATTCTTGGGCGCGCTCTAGCGGCAAAACGGTTAGCCTTACAAAAAAACTTTCTGAGATATAGTCCGAAAACTGAAAAAAGTGCCAAAATTTGGTCGAAAAGTGCCCAAAAATCAAAGTTCCGGGCAAAATTTTTGCCAGCAAACTTCAAATTCGTATTCAGCGACCCAAAATACATAAAGGGTGAGAAAATCAAAACTATAGCAAAACTTGTGTCTGAAAAAACTAAAATGCCTAGCCTATATATATATATATATATATATATATATATATATATATATATATATATATATATATATATATATATATATTTGTTTAGTTTAATTATTCATTCCGATTCCTGATCATTATCATTTAACGAATAGATAGTAAATTGTAAAAATTATATGTATAATAAATAACCATTCTGATATCAACTTTGAATGGTTTTAGATTGTACAATTAAAAATGATTTTGTATATTCTTTAAAATCTTCTGCAATGACTAAGAAGTATATAACATTAACTAGTCTCACTTAATAATAACTGGAAGGTTTGTTACCTCTTGGACGTGTGATTTTATCGGAATTAATTTTGTGGATGCGAAGAAAATGTGTACCCAGAGTAGGTAGTTCCTTTTTTGATTCATTTTTAAAATATTTCAAGTTTTTTCTCTACTGTATTAATTGATGAACGTCATCGAAGGAACGCTTAATATATTGTTCGAAAGATGAAAGAACTAAATAGTATAGAAGGAGGTAATCTAATTTTCGTTCAAATTCTCAGGTTCACAGTTCTAAAATGTATCCGACCGAAGACTGCACCTTTTTCCAAGTCTTGGGCAGAGTTATGAGCGGCACCCTTCACGCTGGTACGGACGTGCGGGTACTTGGTGAAAACTACACGCTACAAGACGAAGAGGATTCCAGAATTTTAACGGTCGGTCGGTTGTGGATATTCGAATCTAGGTGAGAGAAAACGATAGAACCTATTTGATAATTTTGTTCGTGAAAATGGTGAAAATTCTTCGGCAGTGTAGTTGTTTCACAATATATTCTCTAATTATTCAAATTTTTGTTTCTCCCTAAATCGTTTGTTACATTTGCTTTTTCTTACAAATCTAACGTCCCTAGTCTGTTTCAATTATCGTTAAATTTAGTTGAAATGTGCAATTTCAAATTGAATCTCTTCGAATTTATTCATATTTTTAATATTCCCTGAAAATGTATAGTCTTGCGAGTAGACATGTCTACTCTTAAGAGTAGGCAGAGATTCTTCATTTTCGATCAGTGGTGAATTGTTGGTTTCCGATTTCCTTCGTGGAGGGCGCTCTGGGTTGTTGTCCAAATAGTAGAGAGATATCGGTAACCCAAATAGCGTCAGGCAGTATTATAGCATACGTATTTTGACATTTAACCTATGCGCGATTCGATTCTTAACGCAACGTCCCTTAATAACGTTACCGCCAGCCCTAATTAGGGAGTTTTTGAGACCCTAAATTTACACGTAAATTACGTTTTCGGTTATTCTGAGCATGCGCAGAAGCTTTGAAATTACCGAGACGGTTATTAACCGATAACGTACTACGTTATCAACGGGACCTTAACGTTCGCTTAATAAACGTCTGTTATATTCGCGGTGTTGACAAGTTTAAACGCGCTTGTGTTAAATTGTTACAAACTAAATAAAAATAGACTATTTGAACTATAGTCCAGTAGATATGTACATTTTACCTGGAAAAAAATCCGAACTTAATGAAACTTTCACAGGTTGTTCAGGGATGCTGTGGGGTGACTCTGTCAAGTTTTCTTACTCGAGGACCCTGTGCTAACTTTGGGAGGGCCGAAAAACCTCAAAATTTTCGGACTTTTTTAGATTTTTTGCTCATATCTTCTAAACTAAGCGGTTTTCGACCAAAACATTTATATTCAAAGTTGAAGAACAGTAAATTTTATACAATTCTGTATTCATTAACTTTTTTCCTAAACCTAATAAAAACCGAGATACAGCCGATCAAAGTTGGAGAGATTTTCTCAAAATTGCAAAAAATTGCCAAAAACCTTCGTTTTTGGCCCTCTAACTACCAGTTACCATCAGTTCTATGGTAATTATGGTAATCACACATCAATATCGACATGCATGAACACAGGGAGAGGGAGTGCTGACCAAGTGCCTGTTATTGTGACTTGTAGTTATTCCAATGTTATCGTGTACAGTGTCTTCAGTGAACTAAATGTTTTGACATTAGTAGGTATATTTATTTACCGAAGTCTTTACCATTTTGAAAGAGAGAGTAGTTTTCTGTTATACAACCATATACATAGGTATCCGACTAGAAACTCTAGAGATATACATCTGCCAAAACCAAACCGTGCATTCTACCAAAAGTGCTCAGTGCTAGTTTGAAAAGTTTGAAAAAAAATAGATTTTAATATTTAACCTTTTGTAAATGTGTGATGTTAATGTGTTATGGAAATACGTGTTAGTGTGTAATCCTTGTATATGTGTAATATACAGATATCAATTTTAATGCAAAGTAATTTCAGCATAACAATAACATGGTATTTTATACTTAATGTGAATTGACATACATCGTACATCCAGATATAGATAACTTGCATTTTTTTTAAGGTTAATAAAATTGCATTGAATTTAATCGTGGCAGGTACCCTACCACTGTAAATTCCTGCCAAGCTTCTTCCGTGACTCCAATGAACCCCGTTTGTTTGTCAGAAGGAGCGTGTGCAACAGCAGGAGTAGAGTCTCCGGGACGACATGGTGGGCACTAGCATAAAAATTGTCAATCGGAGGGTAGGAATCAGTGTTGAATATTTTGGAGCGGATATCCTGTAAAATGATTTTCCTAGCCGTTTTCACAATTCGAGCGCGTTCCTCTTGCGGGTCAGACATCTTTTCATTCGAGTACCAGTTGTCAGATAGGATTTTGCTGCCAACATTCTTGAAACAGACAACACTCCCTCTGTTGGACAACTGAGAAATTATAATGTCATCTCCATACTTCTCCTCCAGACGCTTCTTCACTGTTTTTATGTGAGGACGGGAATCTTCAGGAATCAGAGCCATAAGCTGTCCAAGAGAAAATTGGCATTCCTCTCCGTTTTCCTCGAGATAATTGTACATCATTTCCATTACTTGGTCAGTGTCGATCGTGGTTCTTCCGCTCTTCTCAAGAGTCTTAGGTAATTTGTAGAAATTTTCGATGCACTTTCGGTGGTATTCTGCATTTACCGCACCCAAATCTGTATTCATACCCTCCAAAATGCCAACACGATCTCTTACTTTATTCCTCCACTCATCACCACGCTGCCTTGCGTACGATAAAATCGTACCTGCCATCTCAGGTAGAGTCACTTTGACCATAGCATTGCGTCTTTCGATTGGAAATTTATTCTGCCTTTGTCTGTACTCTTCAGTAACCGAATCTTCGCAAAAGAAACACTTGTTGTTGAAATCAAATAATAATGCAGACTTACTTGAGCGAATCGGCTTGGGCTGAGGTGTAGGAGTTTGGCTTTCATGACGAAAATGTGCCAATATCCTTTTCTCGTGTATGTATTTTTTTTGGCAACCAAGGTGAATAGCAATTTCTTCCACTCTTTCCAGCAAACGTAGGTGTTCCTGCTCTTTGTGTTTAACAGCAGAAGCAAGAAGCGTAGCAACTCCTCTCTTCTTCACCACAGACACATCCTCACCTTTCAAAGGTTTTTCACAAATAAAACACCGCCCTGTCTCTGGATTTGATGTTGAATCAAATGCCATATCAGATTATTAGTTGTCGCCCTACACTCAATAACAGCTCAAAGAAAAATACTCGAAAATCACTGGATTTACTTACACAGTTGTGTTAGTTCTTCGTGCTGTTAACTAAAATAGAATACATTTTATGATAATTTAATTGTTTAAGATAAATTCAGTTCGATGGTAATCACTCATCAATATCGACATGTAAGAACACGGGGGGGGGGGGTCAGCTATGTGGCACTGACCCCCCCCCTGTGTTCTTGCATGTCGATATTGATGAGTTATTACCATTATTACTATAGAACTGATGGTAATTGGTAGTTAGTTGGCTAAAAACGAAGGTTTTGGCAAATTTTTGCAATTTTGAGAAAATCTTTCCAACTTTGATCGGCTGTATCTCGGTTTTTATTAGGTTTAGGAAAAAAGTTAATGAATACAGAATTGTAGAACATTTACTGTTATACAACTTTGAATATAAATGTTTTGGTCGAAGATATGAGCAAAAAATCTAAAAAAGTCCGAAAATTTTGAGGTTTTTCGGCCCTCCCAAAGTTAGCACAGGGTCCTCGAGTAAGAAAACTTGACAGAGTCATTCCACAGTATCCCCGAACAACCTGTAAAAGTTTCATTTAGTTCGGATTTTTTCCAGCAGACCCTACTTTTTTTGCTCTGTCTACTGGACTACTATGATAAGTGACTAATATCATATATACTATCGTGCTAATTCGTTTCAAACTTCTTCCTTTGTATCAAAAATTCGCAAAAAATGTTATTTCTTACTATGTGGCAACCATCAATCGAGTCTGCGATCTGATGTTTTGAGATTGACAGTTTCCGTATTTTTATTGGTTATGTCACAGTGCTATTTTGGTTTGTTTATTTGTGTAAATTGGCCTGCTAATTTTGATATTTTTTCAACGGTTTTTGTTCACTTGCCACGATAGTTAAAAAAAGACTAAGATTTACAGATATGAAGGATCTGTTACATCTTAGAGTGGTTCTAAGTAATAATCCATTTGAAAACCCAGATATTTGGTCAGTGATTCAGCAGCACATTACCCTTATAACAGGAAAATTATTTTCAATGAGAACAGTAAAATACATAAGCCTTCGATGCCTAAGAAATATATTTGCCCAAATTAGTCACAATTATTACTACAAACTATTGCATTTACCAGTTGCTTTATGTCCAGACAATTGGGTTTGGTATCTGCAAAGTTTGGCATAACCGTGGCAAATCCTCTCTTTGAAAACGGAAACTTCTTTTCACCTCTTCAGCCTCAATATTATAAAAATCGAATCCGGGCATGTTTCCATCAATATTTTCACGTTCTTGTTCCTCTTCAAAGATGTTATGTAAGATTATACCTCTCATTAAATTATGATTCACTCCCCCGCGCCTGATCGCTATATAGTCTATTACATCTTCCATGATAATTTACCCAAAGAATTGGAAAAATCACCCGACAAAAAATAATACAAGAACACAAGAGAGGTTATACTTATTTGACGTTCGCAATATATTTGAATTCAAAATCTCTTTTTGGATCTTCAACCCGTTAATAACGTTTTCCGTTCTGCGCAAACTCAACATAGCGGTTTACGATAATTACGTTGACTTTAAATAGAAACTCAAAAACTCCCTAATAACGTTACCGCCAGCCCTAATTTACGGAGCATAACGACAGACGGCATTTGAAAATAATAGCGCCTAACAAATTAAGATCCCGGGCATGCGCAGCGTTTTTTTTTTAAAGTTTATGTAACTTTGTTGTTTTTTTGTACTTACTACCAATATAAACTTACGACTGTTTCAATTCCTTCATTTGATTTTTAAGTAATGGTAAATTAATAAAATACAAACTCTAGGATCTGTAGAGCGTGATATACAATCTCTAAATATCATCTTTCTCAAACCTAAACAAAAATTTACAGTCTTTATCTGGAACTTCGTCTAATGAAAAACGCTGTTGGGCATCAACATCTTGTTGATCCCTTATAATGTTCATCAAAATAGCGGCTTCAATGTTTTGATCATTTCCACCACCAATAATTATCACTTCAAGATCTTCATTCATTACGGAGATTCTAGTGGAAGTTAAGAAAAAGAAATGAAAATAAAATGAATCTATATAACACATATAATTTTCGTCTTTTATTGAAACAATAATAATTCAAAAAAACTTCGGATATGGCTAAGGAAAACGCACAAATTCAATTAAAAACATAAAAACTGACAAGATAAACAAAAGACACAATAACAATAAATCATAAAGCTAGGTTAAAAGGTTAAGTCACATTTTTGAATAGCGCGGGTTCTGTGAATTAGGGCACAGTAAAACATCGCTGCCGATAACTGTTAAATAGAACTAAAATACATTGGGGGACAATTAGAAATTTGCTAATTCACTTCGAGACAGATAAGCTGCGCTGATGAGATCTAATAAGATCGAACCAGCTGTATGAAGATTTCGAGTCGGGGTGACTTGACGATTTTTATAATTCACTGTTGGATTGTGAATGTAGAATTCTCGTCGCGTAATACATTTAACCAGCTCCCTTGGAAAGTTGTTTGATAATTTTTTTAATCATTGAAGAATATCCTTGTTCACTTTATGTAGTTTATTTATTACCCCGAATCGAAGCTAAAGGGGTTATAGTCTCACGACAAAAAGTTGGTAACTGGACCGATTTTAAAAATTCCAACGGATATCGATAAAACACATATGATTTCATTAGGGAATTTGAATTCCCAATTTTTACCAACGAAGAATAAAAAAATGAAGGACACCCTACTGCGTAGCACTAGGAATGATAAAACCCCTCGGCGCATGTGCATGTCGTCAATGTTTTTTGAATGTACCTATTATATAAATTAAATAACAATGAAAGTCGATTTTACGAATGAAATGAAGGAAAATTGCAATAAATGTATTAATAAGTCGATATTACGAATAAAATCCGTGAAAATTTAGCAAAAAAATTCATTGTTTGACTGTCGAATTTGAATATCCTATCCCGGCTCATTTTGCTGCAAATTATGAATCAAATTGATAAGATATCTCTATGGATGGGAAGCAGACACAGACGCAGAATCAAGCTGAAGCTATCAACGTCGCTTGGTTACCGTGGCACACAGAGCACTTCGACGCATGTTTTGTTTGTAGGACTTCGTACATATCGACCTTGGCGCATGCGCATGTCGTAATGCCTATCTAAAAAACGCTATAATTTTTTATTCTTCGTTGGGAAAAAATTGGGAACAAAACTTCTCTGATGAAATCATATGTATTTTATCGATATCCGTTGGAATTTTTAAAATCGGACCAGATCCCAACTTTTTGTAGTGAGAATTTAGCTTCACCTCGGGGTAAAAACGCTATATTTTTTTATTCTTCGTTGGTGAAAATTGGGAATTCAAATTCCCTAATGAAATCATATGTGTTTTATCGATATCCGTTGGAATTTTTAAAATCGGGCCAGTTACCAACTTTTTGTCGTGAGACCATAACCCCTTTAGCTTCCCCTCGGGGTAAAAATATAGCGTTTTTAGATAGGCATTACGACATGCGCATGCGCCAAGGTCGATATGTACGAAGTCCTACAAACAAAACATGCGTCGAAGTGCTCTGTGTACCACGGTAACCAAGCGACGTTGATAGCTTCAGCTTGATTCTGCGTCTGTGTCTGCTTCCCATCCATAGAGATATCTTATCAATTTGATTCATAATTTGCAGCAAAATGAGCCGGGATAGGATATTCAAATTCGACAGTCAAACAATGAATTTTTTTGCTAAATTTTCACGGATTTTATTCGTAATATCGACTTATTAATACATTTATTGCAATTTTCCTTCATTTCATTCGTAAAATCGACTTTCATTGTTATTTAATTTATATAATAGGTACATTCAAAAAACATTGACGACATGCACATGCGCCGAGGGGTTTTATCATTCCTAGTGCTACGCAGTAGGGTGTCCTTCATTTTTCTGGTTTATTCTCACGCATTCATTCATCCTTGAATCATGTTCATTAGACTCATGAATATTTATTCAGGTTGTACCTTTTTTTTTACAGATATAAAATTGAGTTGAATCGGGTGCCTGCCGGAAATTGGGTGCTCATAGAAGGAATAGACCAGTCGATTGTGAAAACCTCCACTATAACAGATCTCACGATAAACGAAGAGCTTTATATCTTCAGGCCATTGAAATTCAACACTCAGAGTATCATCAAAATAGCCGGTAAGTAAAAAGAATTTACGCCGATTTCTCACGGACTCTATTTTCGATTTTGTAATTCTATTTCACGGAAAATCATGGCTCAATGAACACCGTTTATATGTTGACGATTTCAATCGAAATCTTTCAACTTCACGTGCAATTTTTGAACCCATTTTGATCAAATCAAAGTTTTATTGGTGTTAACTGTATAAACACATTTTGTATTCAACATTTCTTATTCAAATGAATGTATCCCCAATAAAAATATACCTGACACATTAAAATTTATAAAACCTTTTGGCGAACGTAGATAAGCGATACGCCCCCTACCGGAGTCGAATATTACTAACGTATGGGCCATAGATTGCTTTGTTTACATCTGTTTACGTGTATTTTATATGAGAAGTTGTTGAGTTTTAATTGTGTTTAATTTTGTTTGGAATCGTTTACAAACGTTCAGAAGAGATGAATCACTATTGTTGTGTATCCCATTGTTCATCTTGGGCAAAAAAACCCCGAATATAGAATTTTCGAAAGCTGGACAATTCAAAGTTGTATTCCAAACAAAGTTGGAAAACAAGGAAATGATGGACAAAAGAAAGGTGTGGATTCATAACTTGAAGATTGAAAAAAAGTGTCTGAACATAAGAAAGTTGTTCTTTACAGTTTACTGAGAATAATTATTTTCCCTACAGTAGGTTTGTGGATTTCTCTATATAGAATTATACCAACTGATGATGTGCAATTTTCAGCTAACCGAAAACGTAGGGTTTTGAAGCCCAATGCTATTCCAAAGAAAAATCGTCCACTTTTATCGGAATCTGAACCTGGGCCATCATCCAGAGATTCTAGATATTTGTATTTTCTTTCATGTATTAACCAGAGATACTATTAAAATAATAATAATAAATAATGTTTATTTGCACTATCAAAATAACAGTTTATCATAACATCAAGAATATGAAATAAAACTCTATAGCTAGGTAAAAACTAAAATATTCAATTATATAACCAGGAAAACAGAGATTCTATAAAAAAAACATACTCTCAGAAGTCCACCGTACTTTTAGGAGAGCTGTATACGTCAGGAAAATTCAAAAAATATAATAACTCATTACGTTCAAACCATTCAAGCAGAGTATTCATGTTAATTCTTCTTTTATTTCATGTTGTTTCTTTCAGTTTTGCTGGTGAGTACTTAGTTTTGTCCATTATACTCAAAACTTCTTCAGTTGGTAATTGAAGTAGACATTTCAGAGATGTTTTCTTGAAACTTTTGAAAGTTTTTTTACTTTTTAAATAAATAGGTGTTCTATCATACAGCCTTTTCTAATGTATACATAGTTCCTCTAACATTAATTAATTTATTCGTCCTCTCCTTTATTTTATATTGATTTTCATGTTCAATGATAACAACTCCGTGAATATTTCAACATGATGTAGGTAGGTTATCTACTGTTGAACAGAAATAGTATTGTCTTCAATCGAAACACAATGAACCACTGGAAAATACGAAGTCCAAAAAACGACAAATTACGAAGCTAAACGTTCGAAAACTCAAAATGAAATGAACGTAAATACCATTACCAAAAAATGTAAACAAACCGTTAATGGCCCATAGAGTAGTACTGATATTAGCCGTTCCAGCGCTACGATCTTAATTTCAGATGCCAATAGAGCAATACATAAAACAACACAGACAGAGATTAACAGTCTATAAGGGCGGTCGCACATTTCCTACAATCGGTTCCGATTGTCTGAAACGATTGTCGGATCAGGGCATCTGACGCTCAAATTTCTATACTTTTATACGATCATATCGCACACCTACGATCCGATATCGGATCGGACGTCCGACTCGGATGCACGAGCAGTGCGTCCTACCAATCGGACCGATAAAAAGTCTGATCCGACTACCGGAAGGCAAGCCGTGCATTGCTTTTGCATAGTCTACCGCAAACATACGATTATTTCTGTCAGTTTCTGACAGGGACTATAGAAAAAGGAATCGTCAAACTATGTGCGATACTGAAAATTTGATTACCACGGTCGAAAAATATCCCTGCTTGTGACATTCAAATAAAATCGGACGTATTTTGTCGGCAGTGTGCGCTAATGGTCCGATTTGAAATCGTTTCAGACAATCAGATCCGATTGTAGTAAATGTGCGGCCGCCCTAATACGGATCACTTTACTACACATTATACTAAAAATGAAAACATAGAAGTGAGAACACAAAAACAAGATAGCATTCAAATATGAACCAAAATAGTAGTTCAATGTTGGAAGGGTAAGTTCAGGTATATACTTTCACTCATTCTTATAGCACCTAGAAGATAACCTGACACTCCGAGGTAATTTGTTATAAAGTTTAATTGTTATGAAATCTGGTCTGCTTTGACACTTCGTCAGCCTACGATACTTGCCAATAAGCTTGTGTTTAATCCTAGTGTCATGACCATGGACGTTGGACCTCATGATGGGACTGAAATGACCCTTCATTTTGTTTAATGAGCAACAGACTTTGCAAGATGTATAGTGATGGGAATGTAAGGATACCCATGCTGGTGAAGGCTGCCCTACAGTCTTCCCTGTAAAAAAGACAACAAAAATACGGAAACCACTCACAAAAGAAACTGACGCAACAATACTAATCGATAATCATATGGGATACTGGCGGCCGATTACCTGCTTTCTGAAGTTCAGGTTTTAGCCGCTAGGGTCGCATCGATCTTTGAAATCGCCAATACGTGATGCACTTCGCTGAAAATACGACCATGGTAACGGAGCTTTTCCGCTTACTCGTTTTGTTAAAAACTATAATTCATTCTTAACGAGTTGATTTGGATTTTCTATTATTTAATTCTTATGTTAAATTATGAAACTTGTCGAGGTTTTTCGAAAACTCTTGAATGCAATCGTTCGGACTCATCTTTCATTTATTTCCAGTTGAACCGGTGAACCCGTCCGAGCTGCCCAAAATGTTGGACGGTCTGAGGAAGGTGAACAAATCGTATCCGCTGTTGACCACCAGGGTAGAGGAATCTGGGGAGCACGTCGTCCTGGGCACCGGAGAATTGTATCTGGATTGCGTTATGCACGATTTGAGGAAAATGTATTCGGAAATCGACATAAAGGGTGAGTAGACGGCGCGGAAAAAAATATTCAGGTTTCAATTCTCTTAGGATATTCACACGCTGCGAAGAGTATATAACGATCGATTGATTGTATAAAATGAGAACGATAATTTGTTGGAAAAACTTCAAGACTGTATTAACGAAATTCTACTGAAGAATCAACCGTATCTACTATTTAGGGAGTTACTGATAAAAGCGTTTTTTCTCATATATAATACCACTCAGTGGCGTAGATAGGGGGGGATCAAGGGGATCAATCCCCCCCCATGAGCCTAAGAAAATTATAATAGAATTGAATCAAAGTTTTCGTATCTACGTATTTAAGTATACATGAAATTTATTAAGCACTAGGACCTCTTTGGGCATAATGTATGTACAATTATATAAAAATCATCTAGATATGTTTTTGTGACGGCTGTAAATTGAGTATTGTATAATTTCCGAGCTTCGAGCAGGCAAAATTATTAAAAAACATTATAATAAATCAAGAAATTGAATCGTTTTTCTAATTTTGGGTAACTAGTAGTTTTGAGCATATTTTATTCAATGTTTAATTAATGAGTTTAAACGGCCTCTATGAGCAAAACACGTGTTTAAAAAAGTTCAAATGTCTCTAATGGACAATTTTTATTTCGAAAGAAGAAGTCAACCAAAATCTCCTCGTACTTCTTCTCTTACTAAATTTTATACTACACTATTAAACAAAACTATTCGAGCTTCTGTTTAATACTGTAGTATTATATATAAAGCTCGAGCAGTTTTGTTTAATAGTGTAGTATAAAATTTAGTAAGAGAAGAAGTGCGAGGAGGTTTCGGTTGACTTCTTAGTTCGTAAATAAAATTTTCCATTACATCCATTTGAGATCTTTTAAACATGTTTTTTGGTCCTAGTAATCGATTAAACTTCTTGTTCACATTCGAGAAGCGTAACTTCTACTCATAGAAGATTTTCAATGAATATTTAATATTGAATATTTGGTAATGTAGAGTATCAAAATATGAGCTTCTTAAAAAAAAGGACTAAATCTTGGGTTTGGTTGTGAATTTATTTATTCCTTAATATTCTAAAGTCAATAAAAATTATCGAGTCAGTAAAAGTTTCGTGTGATGGTTTTCTGGACTTCTGCATCATGGATCTTGAAAGAAGATTCACTAATCATGAGAATATATTAAAGGATTTTCGGTACTTTTCAAGAATGATTTATACGAGTTTTTTCAAAAATTTCTTACTGCCTCACCTGCTGTCCTCGTTGAATTGAAAAATATTTAATTCGTAGAGGCGATATTAGGCCTAAAAGTTCATTAAAAGAGCTAGATGATTGCCTAGAAATTTTTTTTCCGAATATCAATATCAGCTACGTTGCCGGTATCGACGTTTGAAGAGAATAAAAACGATTCAAAGGAGCACGATAAAAGAAGTGAGTTTGTTATGACCCTTCTGACTATATGAAATTAATTGCAAATTAAAAACTCATGGTTATCTCATTTTTTGTTATTGAATGGTTTGGCTGCTCTGGAAATTCAACATGACATTAGAATCATGGCTGACGAAGTCATAATAGCCCAGTCAACAAAGGCCCGAAAACATGAAACTTAGAAACATATTATAATTGATTTTGACGGATATCCTGAAGAGCCTACTACTGAACTGAAGGGTATCAAGCTATTCATCTTGCGCTATCGCGTTCGAGAGAAACGCTGTTTGTGTTAAAGCAAAAGAGGACTTTTTGGGGAATAAGAATAATGAAGAGAACTTGTTGCTTGCTCTGGTGTCAGAACTTTAAACTCATGGTCTGCGGGTAATAACAGAAGAAAAAGATGCCGCTGTAGATATTGCAATGACAGCTATAAACTGAATCAACATTACTCCTATTGTTGTAGTTGTGGGCTCAAATACAGATCTAATAACATTGTCAATTAAGCTGGCTCCTGAACAGAAAAATATAAATTTCCTAAAAGAGAAAGGGGGTGCTATATCATCAACGACCATTTAAAAGATGGCAGCTTCGATTTACTAGCACCAGATTGTTTTTCTCGTGCATTCACATTCATTTATGAGAAAACTATTAGGTTTAACGCAAAAATGAAAACGACCATTATTGTAGTTCATGTTATAACAAACACAACGAAAAAACATTCAACTTAAGTCGCTAATTAGTATCGTAGATTTAGGGCTTTCCACAGTTACTGACGTTTTCATTCTTTGAGAGGGGGTAGGAGGTGAAGCTCCAAGGGGATTTTAAGGGACTTTTGTGAAAATGATCCTCTGTTAGGGGTTTATCAATGGGAAAAAATTCAGCTTCACGTTAATTTTTTCCCCATCAAAACCTTTATTGACTGTGCTATAAATGAATTGTCAATAAAACGGCGAAACCTCAGTTTCCCGCTCTAATTTTCCCAAAAAAGTTTCCAAAGATGTAAAAATCCAATTTGATATAATTTTTTACTAATTTTCAATTAATTTTTCCAATTCAATTTATTTCAACTTCAGTATTTAATTTAATTTTTCTACTTAATCTGCACTACATGAAAGATTATTTATCAACAAAAATAAAACTTCAGTGGAAAATTTCATACTAAGTCATATCCCCCCCCATCGCAAAAAGCTATCTACGCCACTGATACCACTAGAGATGAAATTTTGCCGGCAAAATTTCTCGATTGTAATATGAAAGTTTGTTGCTTAGGCAGTTTCGCGAATGACATTTGTATCAAAATCACGAGCCGTCAGGCGAGTGATTTTGGAAAAAATGTCATGAGCGAAATTGTCTAAGCAACAAACATGAATGTTACAAGAGAGAAATTTTACCTGCTTAAATTTCATCTCGAGTGATATTCGACATGACAATTTCACGAGAAAATATGTCTAACAGTAATATGGTCACATTTGAGAAAGTCAAGAAAATAACCTATGAATGTGAGAAATGTCAAAATATCATCAGTTATAATATCACAAGAGCATCGAAAATAATCGATTATACTACCGAGTCACGAGACGTATTTTGCGAAACATCCACGAGAGCGCAGCTCGAGTGGTGTTTTAAGAAAATACGCCCAGTGACGAGGACAGTATAATCGATTATTTTCGATTGCTCGAGTGGTATTCGTTACGATTATATAACGAATATAAAATATTAATTTTTTTTTGACAAACGTCAAAACACCGTCAATATGAAAATATTCACATTTTGACACGAGGCGAAACACCAAAACGATTATATCACGTCGTCAAGGGTATATTCACTTATCTATACGCAGTAGTTAGGCAAAATTCACGAATTCTATTGGAATATAATATCACAAGAGCATCGAAAATAATCGATTATACTACCGAGTCACGAGACGTATTTTGCGAAACATCCACGAGAGCGCAGCTCGAGTGGTGTTTTAAGAAAATACGCCGAGTGTCGAGGACAGTATAATCGATTATTTTCGATTGCTCGAGTGGTATTCGTTACGATTATATAACGAATATAAAATATTAATTTTTTTTGACAAACGTCAAAACACCGTCAATATGAAAATATTCACATTTTGACACGAGGCGAAACACCAAAACGATTATATCACGTCGCCAAGGGTATATTCACTTATCTATACGCAGTCGTTATGCAAAATTCACGGATTCTATTGGCTTATTTATACATGAGTTATATAATCGATGAAACTTGCTAAGTTTTGCCGGCTTGCATGTTTTATCGCTGTGAAACAGCTATGGAAACTTCCTCACTAAAAATGGAATGAGTGAAATAGTCACTAAAATTTATTTATTTAGTATGATTTGAGGAAAGAAAATATTCTATATTACATAAAGTGAACAAGGAAAATTCTTTAATAATTTAAAAATTATCAAACAACTTTCCAAGGGAGCTGGTTATATTTATTCCGCAACGCAAAATCTGCATTCACAATCCAACGGTGAATTGTAGAAAACGTCAAGTCAAAGTATGAGATCTAATAAGATCGAAACAGCTATATGCAAATTCTGAGTCGGGGTGACTTTTTCTATAATTCACCGTTGGATTGTGAATGCAGATTTTGCGTTGTGGAATACATATAACCAGCTCCCTTGGAAAGTTGTTTGATAATTTTTAAATTATTAAAGAATTTTCCGTGTTCACTTTATGTAATGTATGAAATAGACTATGGTTGTAACGTGAATTTCCCCAATTGAGTAATGAAAATAGTTATTTAGTTATTCTACTTGAAATGTATGCTCCGGCTAGTTCGAAAAAATAGGAAAATTCTAGCTACAATTTACCTGATTTATCTCCATACAGTACAGACAATGAAACAATATAAACACTTTACTAAAATCTCTATTAAAAATTATTAAAAACTTTGGTTCAAAGATTACAAAACTTATAAAATTAGAATAAATTAAACTTTTATTTAAACAAAATTTTGAGCTCGTTTTTATCAGTACACTGATCTGGTTTTTTGTTGTCTTCCTCTGTCTTCTTCCGCTCCTGTAGGCTTTCGGAACTCCAAGGGCCTTGTACTCCTTGTATCTTTGGGTAAATAATATTCCTGGAGTCTTATTGTAAGCTCCTGGAATCTTCCACGTGACACACCTATGGTCTTTAAATGTCTCCTGGGGTCTTTAATTGTTTTCCAAGCTCCTGGGGTCTTTAATTGGCTCCTGGTGCCTTGCGCTTCCTAGCGCAAACGATATTTAAGACAAATTTATTTTACTTAGGGAAAACTATAAAGTGAAAACTCTATTGCCTTTATTATATAATTTCGTCGTATCAACTCAATTCACAAATCGAAAAAGAAAACACGTTTAGCATCATCCGGCTTCGATAAATTTTTATCCCCTCTACAATTTGAAGTAATGCTAGTAATCATCGAATCTTCTTTACTGGCTGATCTCGGCTAAAATTTGGTTTAGCCAGTGGACGGTATTTCATAAGGTTACATGGTCAACAAGTATGTTTTTCATGATTTGATTGTTGTATATTGCGTATTATGCTGCTAGTATTTACGGAGCGCTCTCTCGTGAGTATATCCAGAATTTTTAAAATTCTATGTTCGTGTGCTCTGGAATCATACACGCCACTGTTGTAGGGTAGATATCTTCATGCCAGGAGGTACGTGTTCTCGCGACGAATTTCTGCATTCTCGATCTAAGCGGTTAATTGTTGGTTTCCAATATCCTTGGTGGAGGGCGCTCTGGGTTGTTATCCAGATAGTGTTTCCGACCACGATTTGTATTGGGGAACAATTAAAAATACGTTAATTCACTCCGAGTCAATGAAGCTGCACTGAAGAGATCTAATAAGATCAAAACAGCTGTATGCAGATTTTGAGTCGGGGTGACTTGACCTTTTCTATAATTCACCGTTGGATTGTGAATGCAGATTTTGGGTTGCGGAATACGTATCTTCTTTCGATGTCGTACCCGGTTTCGGGAGTAGACGACCTCTCTACAACTATTCTTGTTGTGCGTGATACAGTGATACACGAATAGAAGGGACTTTACAAGGCAGAATACTTCTCGGTGGTTTGCCTTCCGAGAGGTGGCTCCGCATTAATTCGTTGGTTCGGCCGGGATTGGACCCACCTACTTTCTGTTCAGTAGTCCAACGCACTGACCACTGAGCTACGGAGCCACTACGTATAGCTAGTTCAATTTCTTCACGGTTATTTCTTGCGAACTCTCAATCCTTCATTGATTCGAAGCTCGTTCCAAAATAACCTTTGCGCGTTTTTCAGTGGCCGATCCCGTTGTGGCATTTTGCGAAACGGTCGTGGAGACATCGAGCTTGAAGTGTTTCGCCGAGACGCCCAACAAGAAGAACAAGCTGACAATGATCGCCGAACCGTTGGAAAAGGGCCTGGCCGAAGACATTGAATGCGAGAACGTGCAGATCGGATGGAACAAGAAAAAACTGGGAGAATTTTTCCAGACCAAATACGACTGGGATTTACTGGCTGCTAGGAGTATATGGGCTTTCGGGCCTGATGTAACAGGTGATGGTGGCTTCCTTTATTTTACCGTTATTTTCTCAAGCCGAATATATATATATATATATATATATATATATATATATATATATATATATATATATATATATATATATATATATATATATATATATATATATATATATATATGTATATATATATATATATATATATATATATAATAGAGATTTGGTTTGATTTTGGTTGTTCCAGGTTCGTAAAAATACTTTATCTACAACCGTGCGTAAATTATGTTTTTACACACCCATATTAGCGCGGTAACTATTACTTTAACGTAAAAATCAGTTTAACGCACTAGTGCGGTAAAAATCATTATTATTATTATTATTGCCTATGGTTTTTCTTTTCAAATAAGCTACTAATCTAGGAAATTTGTCTATCTGCATGTTCTTTTTTATGGACAAGGTGGACTTCAGCATTGAATAATAGCACCAAAGCGACTTCTTTTCCTTGAACTTATCTTCAAAATAGGCAATTAATACATCTTCATTAATGTTATCCACTCTTTTATGGGAGCACCATTCGATTAACATATCATAGGCATTTTCGTAGCGAATTCCGGATTTCTGTGGTAGCAAGTTCGCCGTAGCAGCTTCAACTAGCCGTGACATCTCCATATTTTCTACTGACATTTTGACTGACAACTTCAGTGAATGAAAAGACTCGCCTGCGGCTCGTTTTTCAAACTTCACTTAGCGTGTGCTAAAAACCTAGTTACCACACTTATTATGTAATATACTATTATCTACTCCAGTGAGTTAAGAAGCTCTTACCGCACGCATTTTGAGTGAGTTAAGAGCTTCTTAACTCACGCATTTTTATTACCGTACTCTTTCTTTAGATGACTACCAAAATAGAATGAAAAGTTTGTAAAACATTTATTTTGCAATACCTACTAAATACAAGTTTAATAAACTACCTATTCTATAAATAAATTATAAAAACATACTTTCCGAATCGCTCATTTTAGATTACAATTTTTGAAACTTGACTTTAAAGTGACATCAATATTATTTAATATCAAATTGACATTGCCATGCATGGTGTTTCAGGTACTTATTTGAACAAAGGAATTAAGGTAAAATGAATTATAATAAAAATGAATCGTATAAAAATAAGTATCCCGGTCAGGAGTAGATAAAATATTCTACAATACACGCGAGTTAACCCCATTAAGACACCTTTCACACGCGTATCTTAATGATGCTGTTAGCTCACTTGTATCGTAAATAACTATTAAATTACTAGACTAATTCGTTTAATAGACGTTTCAAGAGTAGAACTTCTTTCCTCAGTATCTAAAATATAAATATAAAAATCTTAATAGTCAACATTGACTACACAAATATTACACGTTTAACAGTTATAACCTTATAGTATAGACAATAAAATAAACATAAAAATGAAAACATCTAGAGTATAAAACAATATCGTTAAACAATTATAATATATATTTTGAAAATGATTTTCTTTATTTATCTGGCATGTCAAAAAAAAATAAAGAAAATCATTTTCAAAATATATATTATAATTGTTTGACGATATTGTTTTATACTCTAGATGTTTTTATTTCTATGTTCATTTTATTGTCTATACTAAGGTAAGCTGTTAAACTTGTAATATTTGTGTAGTCAATGTTGTCAATTAAGATTTTTATATTTATATTTTAGATACTGAGGAAGGGAGTACTACTCTTGAAATGTCTATTAAACGAATTAATCTAGTAATTTAAAGTATTTTTACGAACCTGGAACAACCAAAATCAAACCAAATCTCTATAATATAAATGACCAGGTAATAAGGTGAAGTGAGAAATTTTGAATATATATATATATATATATATATATATATATATATATATATATATATATATATATATATATATATATATATATATCTGTTTTCCTACATAAATATATACAAAAAAGTGAGGTTAAAATCAGTTTTTTTAAATAATAGTTCACTGTTCAGTTAGATTTAGTTAATCTCTATATCTGTTGATGGTATCCTGTATACGCAGAGGTTCCCGAACTTTTTTCTCAAAGGCCACTTTAAAAAAAATTGCTGGTTCCGGTGGACCCCCTGCAGCTATCATATTTCCAAAACTCAAAATTTCAAGAATACTTCAGGAACGAATGAACAAGAATTTTCAGTATTTTGAGTTTTTTAATTTGAAATTGTTTATTGAAATCGAAAATTGATAAGACTAAATCCTCAAACTGTGCACCCAGTTGTTCCTAGCAAATGTAGAGCTTGCCTACGAAGTCAACCCGAAAAGCTTAGACAACATATTGTTGAAGAATGTCGTACGTTAACTCCAGAGGTTTTCGCAAACGTGAGGAGATGTTCTGTAGATAGGCTCTACATTTGCCAGGGACAACTAGGTGCAAAGTTTAAGCATTTATTGTGACTTTAAAAAACAATTTTTAATTTCAAGAAAAATCTTGTTTTTTCCTGAAAAAGAATAGATTTTAATTTTTTTCACGAATTCAGATACAGTGTCAAAAGTGCATTAATAGATGAATCACATGTCCTATAGTGCAGTTCGAAACTTCAAAGTTCACTAAAAAACAAGTTATGATATTAATCGATGTCCACCTCAAATTTTGTTCTCGTAATTTTTTCCAAAATTCATATTAGACCAAATATTCAGTTGGAAAATTTCATCTGGGACACCCTACATTTATAACGATATCTATGAACGATTACCAAATATCGACCCCCTTAATTGATGGGGCATCCATTAATTACGTGGGGTGTTTTGAGCGGGAGGGGGTCGAGTGAAATGTCACTCAATCTCACGTGGGGGAAGGGGTGGTCTCGGCAAATATGTTCATCGGGGTTTAATAATGCACTTATAGAAGAATTTATTAACTATTAATAAATTTACTTGTTTGGAGACAATTTATTCATTTATTGAATATGATCAAGTATTTTTCTAGCATTATTCGTTAACTAGATATTGATAAATATTTATTAACAGTAAGAAATTTTTTTTTGGAGTGAAAATTTTTTTCTCATATACGGCAAGAAGTGAATATTACTCAAAAAAATAATGCCATAAAGTTTTATAATAAACTTACGATGCACGAATTATTTTCATATATGTATAATACCACTAGAGATGAAATTTTGCCGGCAAAATTTCTCGATTGTAATATGAAAGTTTGTTGCTTAGGCAATTTCGCGAATGACATTTGTATCAAAATGGAAAAAAAGTCATGAGCGAAATTGTCTAAGCAAAAAACTTGAATGTTACAAGAGAGAAATTTTACCTGCTTAAATTTCATCTCGAGTGGTATTCGACATGACTATTTCACGAGAAAATATGTCTAACAGTAATATGGTCACATTTCAGAAAGTCAAGAAAATAACGATTCATGTGAGAAATGTCAAAATATTATCAGTAATAATATAACAAGAGAGTGAGAATAAATTGAAAATAATTTGACAGATTTTTTCCAAACTTGTTGCCAGGCAATAGTCACGAGAGCCCGGAGGGCTCGAGTGGCTATTTCCAAATGGCAACAAGTTTGAACAAAATCTGTCAAATTATTTTCTATAATTTATCGAACTCACGAGTTATATTTGACTAGATTATTTTTTGATTCAACAATTATGTATTAGAAAGTGCCACCGAACTTTGTTTGTGCTTTTCAGGATGTTTTTGTAAAATTTTTCTTTTTGCATCTCTTGCATCTAGAGCATTTTTGAATTCTATATCATTGAAAGGATCAAATGACCTGTTATACTTATTAAAGTAAAGTTCTTGAACTAATTTTGCCGTTTTATTCCACATTGTCTTTATTACTGCTTCTTTATAATCATTTCCGTCCTTTCTTTTCATGTTATAAGCCCAATCTTTCAAAATCAATGCCAGAGTAGCTGTTGTAGTAGATTGATCCAGAATATAATTTCTTTCTTTGGTGAAGGTCTTAAATTGTCTCCATATAGACTGATTACTTATTAGATTGTTTTTCGAAGTAGTTTCTAAAATATTTTTTGTTATTTCTGCATCAGAAAAGGTACTAAACCGATGATTTTCATCCATTTTATATATCGCGTTGACACAATTAGGTAATTATTTTGACAACTATCTGACACTTGCTAAGCAAATAAAAGCTACAGTGATTATTCCCGAGAATAATCACAAAAGATTTATTCCCACTATAATAATGACATCATTGGTTAAAACTTACTCTTTTGACAAATAAAGAAGCATTTCATTGGTTTTAAGAAACGTCACAAAATAATCGATGAAATACTAACCTATTAAGTTTTGCCGGCTTGCATGTTTTATCGCTGTGAAACGAGAGTAGCTATGGAAACTTTCTCACTAAAAATGGAACGAGTGAAATAGTCACTGAAAAATTCTGTATGACTCATTACAAACATTGTTTTATTATTAACTTTATTTTCTCCACATTTTTATGAAATATTACTGACTTACTTGAACAAATAGAATAAACACAGATTAACTCATTCACATAACTAATACATATTTAAACAAATCTCACGTGAAATTCGGGGTGGGGGTTTGAAATTGAATCTCACGACATCTCACCAAGGGGTGATTAATGGGTGCCCCCAAAAACTACAGCAACTATTAATTCCAGGTCCAAACATTCTCGTCGACGACACGCTACCTTCGGAAGTGGACAAGGGCCTGCTGAGTTCCGTGAAAGATTCCATAGTGCAAGGTTTCCAGTGGGGCACCAGGGAGGGACCGCTCTGCGAGGAACCGATACGCAACACGAAATTCAAGATCTTGGACGCGGTGATCGCCCAGGAACCGTTGCACAGGGGCGGCGGGCAGATCATCCCCACCGCCAGACGAGTGGTGTATTCGGCGTTCTTGATGGCCACGCCGCGGCTAATGGAACCCTATCTGTTCGTGGAGGTGCAGGCGCCCGCCGACTGCGTGTCCGCCGTCTACACGGTGCTGGCGAAGAGGAGGGGACACGTCACGCAGGACGCGCCCGTTCCGGGGTCGCCGTTGTACACGATAAAGGCGTTCATACCTGCGATCGACAGTTTCGGATTCGAGACCGACCTGAGGACTCACACGCAGGGACAGGCTTTCTGTCTGTCCGTGTTTCATCACTGGCAGGTAAACAATCAATTCATGTAAAATGTACTCTTGTTGGCCGTAGTCAAATTCATATCTATACTAAAGGTTGAGCCACACATAACCTCACCGAGACACGGCCGCGTCTCGGTGATGAATTGTACTGTGCTCTCTTATGTGGCACATTTCCGCACCGCGTCCGCTCCGAGTCAACAACACCGAGATCTAAAGGACTCGAGGCTGCCGAGTGACGTCACAACACGCAGGCAGACCCGAAGTCTTCGCGTTGTGCGTTGGATAACGCGAACCGCAAAAGCAATAGGTGTTTTGAAATTTTTGAAGGGGTTTCGGTTTAAAGAGGGTACCAGTCGTCAACAAGCCCTTCTTGTACCCAATTCGATTTAATTATGGAAAAACTAAATTTCAAAGCAAATACCATTACTATCAAAACTTATGTAATCAAAGTATTCAATTTGCGAATTTTTGCATGACGCCAATCGGTCGTTTAATTTTCCACAGTAATTTTTAACGAGTGTATTTACTGTACAGGTAATCACAATTTTTGCAATCTCATGAATTGTATAAATATTACATTTACTATCATTATGTAGATGGTCGTTTTCTGAGAGAAATTTCAAAATATATTGAGTAAGAAATGTCCGTTTATTATGAACTGTTAAAAAAGTTTCCTCGAAATCATCTAAAATTTTGTTAAATATTATATAAGTATGCATATAAAACTATTCGTACGGTAACGTCTTTGGGATAAAGCAATTTTCCGCGACTGAAACTTTTAATAAGGTTGAAATTATCTTCGACAATGAACTCATCATTGAACAATGAACACATCATTACAGGCCCGGGAGAATATTTCAATCTGAATAATGCGACTTTACTAGTATCATTTATTTTGAACCAGCCTTTAGGCAGTTGAAATGAGTTTAAAACATTAAGAAACTGTTCAAAATCGTAATATGAAGATCTTTTTTCACAAGCTTCAAATTCGATCTTACTATTTCTAATTGCATTCGCAAAACTTTTATTTTCTAATTCGCGTAGTTTTTCATCACGACTAAGGCGAAATTTAATTGTTTATGATAAATAAGAAGGACAAGTTGAGAGTTTGGTGGGCACAGCATCGTGTTTTAGTCTAGGAATTTTAAACTAACAGTTATATACTCGCCGGTTCTGGAATCCGTTGCAGTAGAACAAGTGATTATATTTTCCTTGGCAAATAATTCACAGACCCTAGAGAACTTCGATGGAGAAAAATTTTCCCGGTGAATAGCTGCCACCCATTTAGCAGACATCACTTCATCCGTTGGAAAACGGAAAAGGTGTACTTTTGGTCCATTTTTATAGTTACCGCGGCATCCCGGTACACAGCAACTATATGGCATTATGAATATTTCGTTTCGGTGACACACCACTACCACTATACAAAAATAGCACACTAATTAATCCTGTTACAACAAATCACAAAAAAAAACAAGGGAGAAAAACCCACGCCGCTTCTGTGAAGAATTAAACAAACACTGAAAAAGTAGGGTTAAGCGGTGAAGCTGAATTCGCTTATAACTCGCTGTGCTTACGTCACGCCACTCTGACGTCAGAGTCCTCAGTCCTTGTATTCTCGGTGTTGTTGTCCGAGTCCACACCGTGCGAGGTAGTTCATGTTTTAATTTTTGACGGACATGGTGCGTTCTTCGATGGATTCTCGGCAGGGCCGGATTAACCCTGTCCGGGCCCCTAGGCAACAACCCTGTCCGGGCCCCAGGTCTTTTCAAGTTGATAAAGGGATGTAAGTAACTTCCAGATGATCGATCCAGGTATCCTGTTACTTCAAAGTCTTATGTATTATTGCAACAACATGGTTACTTTGACTTGATGCTGCAGCATCACCTTACCTGTCCCGTTAGCTTTATTGAAGTGGTCTTAATGAATAGGTTATAGATAAGTTATGAATGACGATCCAGGTTGCATGATGGGTCAGGAAAGAGAAATGAGACGGGACGTGGTTATTTTCAATTGAATCTTGTTAAACGCAATTAAATACTATAAATAAATAAAACATTTTTGTGATGTACAAATTGGAGAAAGTCAACTTCCAAGATATTTATTGGTTTTGTACAGTACAGTCAGTTTAAATATTAACTTTTCAAACTTTTTTAGAAACAAAATTTCTTGGTGCGTGCACGGGCTCCCAGTCGATGCGGGGCCCCTAGGCAGTTGCCTACTCTGCCTAATGGTTAATCCGGCCCTGATTTTCGGCATATAGTAGAAATGGAGGCGAGAGCGTAGCTAGTAGGGGAAAATTTTTCTGCTCTCCCTGAAAAAATCGATAGTATTGATAATTTTTTTACTTTTCAATCTTTAGTTCCCAAGTTCAGAAATTCTAAAGTATTCGTCAAATTTGGTCTCATAGTCCATTAGATGAGGAACAACGTGCATAATTCGCGTTCAACAGACAGAGACAGACAGAGAAAAAATCGAGCGATACCAAAAAATTGGAACTTTGTAGAGTTCTCCTGTCTCAGGGAAAGGTCGGACTACCAGGTGTATCACATCACAAATTAGATAGGCTTTGCCAAAACCTACGTAAGATAAGAGTTTTTTTTTGGTTTTTTAGAAAAAAATCAAGTTCTCGCTAATGCTGAAAGTTTTATGATCGAAGAAGCAATAATGCTTCTTTACTTGATATATTTGCTAATCTTTGTGATAATATTTTAAATACTACCTATGTCTTATATTCAAATTATTTTTAATCTTCCCTTGCAGATTGTTCCTGGGGATCCCTTGGATAAATCCATAGTAATAAGACCCTTGGAGCCGCAGCCTGCTACACACTTAGCTAGGGAATTTATGATTAAAACAAGGAGAAGGAAAGGCCTCAGTCAGGATGTTTCTATTAATAAATTTTTCGATGATCCTATGTTGCTTGAATTAGCTCGGCAAGATGTTATGTTGAATTATCCTTTATTGTAATATTAGTGGAAATAAAGTCCTTTTGTAACATTTATTTTTCTGTCTTTCTTACCGGCAAATTTAAAATTATTTAATATTTTAGAAAATTGCAAATAACATATGTTGTTAGTTAGGAGCTCCTGGTAATAAAATGGTTGCTCCTAACAACCTATGAATGGTTGTAAAGTTTCTGTAGTACTTATTGCAATTTTGCACTTGTGTACAATTCAAAATTTTGTAACGTAGGATCATAACCAATAAATGATTCATTCCTTGTTTTCATAATCTTCTCTTATCAATAAGTTGGAATTGAGAAAAAATTAAGATGAAAGTTTACCTCTTCCGTGACTCATTGCTTACATACAAGTCGAATCTGCATTAAGGAAATATATTTTCCGAACTTCCCTTGCCTCAATTAATGTATGTACAAATTTCCAACCCTCAACTGAATTTGAAGGGAGTTTTCAGAACCGTTCTTTTTAGTTCCAATAAGCGTTAAAAGGTTGAACTTCGTATATAATGTTCATTATATAATTTCACATTTTTTGCTGGTGGTTTGAAAAATTTCCACACATTCATCTGCCCGCCACTCTCATGCACAAAATTAAAATTTCCCAAATAGTAAAATTTGAAATTTTGGAAACTGGCTAGATGTCTTAGGGTCTACTCAGCTAAAATATTTTCTATCTATTGGACATTTCCTGTTATACCGGAAACCCTTAGTCGCTAAGTTCAAATGGGACACCCCATATATTATTACATTTTTGAATTCTACCCAATATTCTAGGCAGATTTTATGTACCTAAGTCTGAGCGTTATTGACATATTTAAGTTTTTATATCAAAAATGACGAAAGCAAGTTCTAATATAATTATCCAATTGTTCCTATAAGGAAGCCCTTATTACTTACTTTGGGTTGGATTCCTCGTTGAGAAGGACTTTAATAGATTTTGTATAATATTTGGATAACTAATCATACAGGGTTTAAAAAAAATAGCAATAGGGTTGACAGTTTGTCAGTAGGTAGCTTCGTATGATATCTTAGATGGGATTGGTTTTAGTACGAATTGGTAGGGGGGTTGGCCCCCGAGGGAGGAAGATACACGGTAGAAGGCGCAATTTTTGATCAATAGGGTTGAAAGTTGGTAATCTAAATAGACGGAAAACTGGTTTGAATTTGGGTAGAAACTCTTAATTGAATAAATAGATTTTTAAACTAGATACAAATGGTACAATTACCGCTTAAAAAAATGTTCAATATTCGTCTGCCGAATCAATTCCACCCGAGGCGTAGGAGTTATGATAAGCGGTCGTTCGGTTGAGCGACGTTCGGATAATCGACGCTCTACTGTACATGTTTGAAAGTAATTCATGGTTAAATACAACATTAGCGAAATCATTGAAAAAAAAAAGACACTCAAGGCATAGAATATGAATAGATAAATAACAGTTCTCTATGCTCTAAAAATTATTATAATTCTAACCATAAATTGTGAAATATGTCAAAATTTTTGCAGTCGACCAGTCTCTAGTTTTGATATTTAACAGTTTGGAGCCGATAGAAATGATACTTTTGGGCAGTAGTTTAAAATTGACCCAAAGCGGTTTGAACATAATTTCAACAATAGTAAAACCATTTCATACTTTAAATCGGCAAAATTTTGGGGGAATCATTACAAGTGCTTTGAAGAATGCGCAGTTTCTTGTACCGACAGCAGTGGATTTTGTACCAAATTGCGGCTTTAAAGTGAAAGGACTTGTACGTAGAAGATGTAAAGACTGTTACTTAGTAAGCAGACAAGAGAGGATGTTTAATTTATGCAAAACACATCCAAGACATAAGCAGATGTCGATGGTGAAAAAAATACATAATACTTGGATTTTATCACATGCTACTCAAGGAAAAGTGAGGCCTTGGTAATTTAAGTGAATCTGTAAATTTAGTTATCAATAAATAATATTAAAAATTTGCATTTAAGCGCTCATTATTGGATATGTATTTGAATTGCACTATAAACAAACAGCTCTATTATTATAATGCTACCACTATAATATTATCTTCTGATATGTCATTTTAAATTTGGTAAACATATATATAAGCATTGAACCCTTCTCATACTTCAAATTCTAAATAGTAGGATTGATAATGAAACTAGAAGATATATACAAAATATTTATTGCCATAATTTCAGAAGTCGTTAAACAATGCATCTGTATCCAACCCTTCAAGCATGTCTTGCAATACTAACTGATTTTCTTTTTCTTTATCCTTTAATAGTGTCCCATTCGAGTATTTTTTGTTGCAGTCAATTTTGGTAGTCATATCACTATTTTCTGTGATGCTCTGTTGAGCTGCATCGTTACAATTTCTTTGAGTACTGCAAAAAATTGGTTCTTCATTGAAAAATTCATCTAAACCTTCCTGTGTGTTGAATAAATCCATAAGTTCAGTAATATTTTCTGTATTATTAGAAACTTTTGATGGTTTGATTGTTGTATTTTGATGGACGAATTTTAATGTATCCTGATCAATGAAGCTAGTTTTGAATGTTTCATGGTTAGTATTTGGCTTATTTTTATCACTAAAATTTGTTCTAAGATTATTGAGGTTAGGTTGTAATTGTCCATTAACTTGCTTTCTATTTAGATTACATACAGCTTTATTAAAGTTATCACAAATGTTTAATGGTTTTAAAGCTGTGTCATTGAATGAGGGTGTCTTCTGTATATTATTCAAATTTTCGATATCTCTTTGATGTATCCTTTTTGATTCATAAATGTTGCTACAAAGTTTAGATGGAGATATATTTTGAACAATAATTTTAGATTGTTTTCTATGGCAAATGTCTCCTGTAGTTCCAACTTTACGAGCAGTTGTGTATATAGAAATGAGATTATTTGAGGTTATTGTTAGGTATGGCTCATTTCTAGAACCCGCACTTATGACTCCCAGTTCTTTGAGAACTATGACTGAACCCACTACTAGTTCATTGGAATATTCTTCATATAAATTGTGTAAAATTGTTCCTTGTATAGTACCTGAAAGAGAAACAAGCTGTGAATATAAGAGTTTTAAACAGTTTTGTAACAGCTTACAAGATTATTTTCTCACAACTGATATTGAATTTTTATTTCCATTTGTTGAGTGAGTTTATTTTCAGTGAAATTTCATAAATAATATAGTTGATGCAATCTGTAGTTATTACGTGATAAATTAACATGATGAACAAAAGCAATACTTGCATTAACTCAAACTGCCCGATGATGGTCTAGTGAAAATTGCAATTGCAGTTTTATAATTTGCTAAGTATTTTTGTCATAATAAATGTAGTATATTCAAGTTTTGTTTTTGTTCCTAAATAATATACCTGTTTTATCTTTTAAAATGAGGTTCACAATAGGATTCTGAATACTGTGGCTGTTAATGCTATGTACAAATGCTGCTAAAAATGGAGCTTTTTGGTTTATTAGTTTCTTCATAGTTGCTCTGCTTTTGATCCATTGGATATTGTACTTGTCAGGAAGATATATTTCTTCAGGTGATTTGGGTAGAAACTCTAACCGCATTTTTTGCCAAGGCCCTTCATTTAGTACTAAACAAGTATTTTGTGAACATATTTCTTCCTATAAAATAATATTGAAAATAATTAATAATAGACTTCATTTGAAAGCCTGCCATTTACTCATAATAAATTTTAGTTACATCTAAAGTACATGCAATTAGTAGTCTACGAATTATGAAATATTATTAATTCACCTGTCATGTTATTAATTTTTCATTTTTATAATTATCCCGATATAGTTATGTATAAGGTTATCCACTCCTACTATTTTGATCTCAGGTAGATGAAAGTAATCGAGTCTACTAGCAAAATTAATTATGAGATATCTACTTAAATCAATTATTATAAAGTAATTATATAGATACATAACACAATAACTAATTTGCTATAACAACTACCCATTTCAGTTTCAAATTATACAGAAATCCATTGAATTTCTTTCTAGTTTAAACTCACTTTTGCTTCAGAACTAGCCTTATCTTCTTCTATATTAAAATTTTCAAAACAACGTTCAGGTAAAACTCCAGCTGGTCCAGGAAATCTTCTTTTTGTGGTATTCACTTTAGAGCGATTCTTTTCTAGGAAGATTTTATCTGATGAAGCATTTAAAAAATTATGATTTTGTAACTTATTTATTTTTGTGATTTCACTATTAGTCCTATTTTCATTTAGAATTATTGAATCTGATATAATAACACCACTCGTATTGACATGTGGTGACTTCTGATTTTGAATATTCAACCCTACAGGTGAAGTTTTTGTTGCTTTCTTGAAGTGAAACTTTTTTTTAATTTCATTACTAGCATTTGTAAAACCTGGCAAAAGTGAGGAATCTGTTGATGATAAATCATGACTGGAAGATGGATTGTTACTACTTATGCAATCTGTAAGCGGGGAAATTTTCGACTTTTTAGTTGGTTCTTCAATTTCAATCAATTGTTCTGCAATTTGCCTTTTCAGATTTGAGCTATTTGATTGTGAATAACTTAGTACCTACAAAACGATAAAAAGACAATGTTATTACTATAATTGTAGCAAGCTAAGACCACATACATCAAAATCAATATCTAAATCATCTTCGAACATGTTTATCTACATTAGCTTCTTTAGTTTCTTATGAATAATCAACACAGATACTTGTCAAATATTTAACCTCATTCTCATTCAACATTCAATCAAACATTCTATGAGGACATAGAAAGCTAAATTATTCTAACATAAATTAAATCTTCTTGTAGGTAGTGGTCTTGTAAAATAATTTCCAAATATAGTCCAAAGCAAAGAACTTATACTGGCATACAATTTCTTTGATCATCAAATATTCCCTTTGTCATGAAAATTCTAATAGGGTTATGAGGATTTGAATTGTCATATTTTTAAACTCAAAATTTAGAATATTTATCTTTTTACATACAAAATTTGAAGTGCAATAATGGCAATGGGCAGAGATTTGGAAAATGTAGATTTAAATTCAAACGAACGTATAATGTTAGATACCAGTTTGCCTGCAGATTATTCATTTCAGCGTCTTACTGCTCTGAAAGGTATGTTAAATTTTCAGTTAGTACATTGGAAACCAATACTGTATTCTACTGTTAGTAACACATAAATATTTTCAAACAGGATGATGCGACGAGCGAAATGTGTTCTATATTTATCGAAAATTACAGAAAACAATTTGGTATCACGTGAATAGTCTGATGATTACAAACCTATTTCAACTATATGTAAAACTAATTTAAACTTAATTCAATTTACCTACTACTTTATTCAAATGCATTGGTTCAAACTTACTATGAATTATAGTACATATAATTTTAGGGTTAGATGATCAATTACTGTCCGAACATCAATACTTATGGTTGAAAGACGAACAACGTATAACTATTTATATTAATCACACCTAAAGTTCACCATACAAAGTGTACATAGATTGAAATAAAATTTGAAAGAAACACGTAACAGCTTTCATGTGTCTTTCTTAATGACATTTTGTGCATTTGTATAACATTGATATTTATTACAATAAATTTGGAAAATATATTGAAAATGGTGAGAAATTGTGAACACAAAGCTAAAGTTGATTTTTCTATCAATGAAAACACAATACTGGAGACTGGCAAACCAGCAGATTATTCATTCAAAAAAACTACAGAACTGCAAGGTATATCTTAGAGATATAATTTAATTTGAAGGGCAATGTAATTAATTGATTTATATATATATATATATATATATATATATATATATATATATATATATATATATATATTTTATACCTATAGTATAAAATTTTTATACCACCGGCTGAATATGAAAATCGTTTCTTGGGTAGTAAACTCCAAAAAAAAACGAAAATATTGTATAATCTGGGCATGAGTCTCTTGAAATAAACGTTTTCATAGCAATCTTAACCTTCTAAAATATACTCTTTGCAGCTATGGGTGTGGAAGCAGCTAGAGGTATTCGGATAGGAAGCGTACCAGAAAGAGGATTGACAAAGAAGAAACTCCTGACGCGATCTCTCTGGCTCAACAACAACAAACTCAGACACATACAAAACTTAGACGCCATCGTCGAATCGGTTTTGGAGGTGCCGTCCCAACTGAGCTGGCTGGACTTTTCATTCAATTACATCAAGGACATTGACGAAGCCGTGTTGAAATATTCCAATTTAAAGATCCTCTATTTTCACGGAAACTGCATCTCCAAACTCAGCGAAGTGATAAAACTGAGGAAACTGAAGCATTTGAAAACGGTGACGTTTCACGGTAATCCAATATCCAATCTCCCACTGTACAGGGTGTCGATAATGTGGATGTTACCACAGGTAATTTGGATTTTTCTTTTTTGGTCTAATACTTTTACAGGTGAAATATGTGGAATTTTGGTATCAATAAATGCCACGGTGTCTTGGCATTTTGATATATGACGTAGTTTGGTTACAGTGGCGTAGCGTGACTTGGAGGGACCCTGTATCAAAATTAGTTGCGGGGGTCCAAATTAAGGATTTCTCACAAAAAAAAACAAAAATGCTTACGTTAAATTAAAATAAATGTTTATTGATCATAAGTTATCAATTCCTTCTAGAAATTGAGCTAGGAAACAATTCAAACAAAATATACACTTTTCTTGCTTTTTTTCCGGCAAATCATCTATAACTGAAGACGATTTCAGTTTTTCTTACATTTCTGCCTCTATAAACAATAGTGATGAGTCTGATAGCCGTTCCTGTCCCATCGAAGTCCTTAGGTACTTTTTTTATCAGTTTCAATTTAGAAAAACTTCTTTCAGCTGTTGCGGTTGTAACTGGTAAGGTCAAGAATAGAAAGCATGCTGTTATTACCTCCGGGAAACTGGATGCAAGGCTATTGAATTTTATCAGAAATAATTCAATGAGTTCCTCAATGGAATTATTTTTTTGAATTTCAGATTTTAAGCATGTTTTCAGAGCAATTAATTGTTCATAAAGATTAACTGAGATGTCTTATGTCAAGAAACCAAATTCACCCTTCGCTAGTGGTAGATAAACAAGTAGTACTTACCATTGCAATCTATATCACTCACAGAAGCTGATTGCTGAAAAAAATGAAGAAATTTTGGGCATTTTTTTCATAACCTCCTCCCTTTTCTGTTTACATTTTCTTTTCATAGCTCCACTGGGATAATCTCTTTTCTTTTCACTCATTCTTTTCACAAATCAAACTAAGTAACCAACAAATAATCAGAAGAACAAGATTGTATTGTATTACAATGTAATAATAATAACGTTTGAACCGGGATGAAATAAAACGCGTGAATATAATTGCTCTTCGTGATTTGTCATTGTACATCGGTTAATGCGAGATTCCCCGTTTAAGAGTTAAACCGGGGAATCCCGCAATAACCGATGTACGATGTTGCCAACTTTTGGGAGCACGCTTAACCCGGGAAAAAAAGAAATTGCTTTCTTTGACTTTTCTCATTTCTGAAGTGAAAACTCTGTAGGCACGTTAGGGGCCCCTGTAGATCGGGGCCCCCGTATCATTGATACGGCTGATACTGCGGTAGCTACGCCCCTGTTTGGTTACCTAACTGGGTATATTCATGACGAAAGCTAACCTAACTATATCTCAAAACAACTAGTTGATTGTTGATTCCATTTAACTCATTTTGAAACTTCTGTTTTTCTTCATATTTTTAGGGTCGGGATGCTTTCAAGTTCAAACCAAGCTAGTAAGCAGAGTGGTTATAATTGGTGACTAGTAGTTTGGTGGTCTCGATCATTTTCAAAGCCGGTTGACTGGTCTGCCATGCGTTTTTGTCAGAGGTTTCTTCATGGTGTAGATAAATCAATGTTTGTCAGCTCACAAAGGTGAAAGCTCGGACAGTATCAATCCTCTGAACCACACCTTGTCTCCTCTCTTCCAAAATTACCCGGCACACCCATATCCTTAGTGCATACAAGTGCATCCTCTGATTTGGCTGAAAGAGTTCATCCCCATAACTCATGCAGGTCGTCTTCCTCACACTTCATTGAAGGAGAAATGAAACAAGTTGCTTTTCCTTTTCTGGGTACCTACTTCAAGGTAAAAATGCCTTTTTATAATTTCAGAACTTCATGGTTGACGTCTAGCTCTAATTTTCAAATACTGAGATTCAAGATTTCAAGATTGGGTTCCACTATATTTTCTATGATTTGTCAGTTCCATAAAAACGCTATATCTATATAAATTTACAGAATTAAACATTTGGCGATTGTCATTTCCTTATATGATGCTAACTAAGATGACGAATCGCTTGATTGTATGTTCAGAAAAAGTGAATGTCTTTGCAGGGCCGGATTAACCATTAGGCAGAGTAGGCAACACTGCCTAGGGGGCCCGCATCAAATAGGGGCCTGTGCACGCACCAAGAAAAAAAAATTAATCGAATGAAAATTTTATTTGAAAATTTCTATGAAATTCTTCAACAATATTATTGCTTTCTTTCGACGCATGCTGTCAATTGATGAAATACTTCATACATACAGAACCGTCTAGTATCGAGTAGTAGAACTAATAAACTGTCTTCGTTCAACAATGTTTCAGAACCGTTTGAATTTAATGTAGTTAATGGCTATTGAAAATGATGTACCTAGGTATTAGAAAGGGTCAAATTCCAAGATGTTTTAAACGATTTTGTTTCTAAAAAAGTTAGAAGAGTTAATATTTAAACTTGCTGTAGTGTACAAAAACAATAAATATCTTGGAAGTTGACCTTTTCCAATTTGTACTTCACAAAACTGTTTTCTTTAGTTGATTGTATTTTATTGCGTTTAACAAGATCAAATTTAAAATAACCGCGCCCCGTCGCATTTCTCTTTCCTAACCCATCATGCAACCTGGATCATCATTCATCACTCATCTATAACCTATTCATTAATACCATTTCAATAAAGCTAACGAGTCAGGTAAGAGGATGCTGCAGCATCAAGTCAAAGTAACCATGTTGTTGCAATATCACATAAGACTCTGAAGTAACAGAATACCTGGAGTCTATCATCTGGAAGTTACTTACAACCCTTTATCAACTTGAAAAGACCTGGGGTCCGGACGGGGTTGTTGCCTAGGGGCCCGAACAAGTTTAATCCGGCCCTGTGTCTTCGGTGTCGATTGTAAGATACCCAGATTTAGTGCCTCCATAGACGGACCGCTTGGAGCAGTCAGTGCCGACAGATTTAACTAATCGGTCGATGTTGCGCTATCTGCAGATTCAATACAAAATTGACGTTCGCAATACACGGACCACTCGAAAAATTGTATAGAAACTCCAGATTGCGCAACAGCAACCGCTTGAAGCTATCGGCACTGACTCCTCCAAGCGGTCCGACTATGGAGCCACTAATGTCCCTTCGTTCAATATACTCAATAGAAAAGAAAGTTACTAGCATCTGGAAGCTAATCTATAACCAAAGGCACACGAACCTGCTTGTTTCGCCCACTATTTTCAACTAACTGATTACTCACATGATGAGAAACAGATATATTATAACTTGATGGGCCTTTATTATTAGTAATGTTTCCATTTCTTTCACAGATTTCTAATTTGGATTTTACGCCGATAATAAAGAACGAGAAACTTGCACCTCCACCTACAGAAACATTGAAAATCATTCGTGAATTTGAAGCAAAGGAGAAATAATTTTTTTTTATAATTATTATGAACAAGAAATTTACATTTTCAGAACTATACCAATATTACTGATAAATGGTCTGTATTTATTCAGCCTTATTAAAGATTTTTTCTAAATATACCTAGCCTTCCTACCTATATATATATATATATATATATATATATATATATATATATATATATATATATATATATATATATATATATATATATATATATATATATATACAACAACAAAGAAATTAGTCGCGGGAAAATATTAAACAAGTAGAGCAGAATTATCGGTATAGCCCGCTTATATGGAAGCAGCCGTTGACACGTGTTTCGGACTCTTTGGTCCTCATCAGAACGGCGTAGCCAAGCATTGGATTGAAAACTTGGAGATGAAAATAGCACAACAAACGAAATCCCCTGCTACGGAAGACAATCACACATTTGTGGCTTATTGTTTGAACTCTCCGGTTTGGGAGATTTGGTCAAACTTTGCCACGGAGGCGATTAATGCCATCCGCGAGATCTCAGACCGAGTAAATAAACAACAACAAAGAAATTAGTCGCGGGAAAATATTAAACAAGTAGAGCATAATTATCGGTATAGCCCGCTTATATTGTTGTGCTATTTTCATCTCCAAGTTTTCAATCCAATGCTTGGCTACGCCGTTCTGATGAGGACCAAAGAGTCCGAAACACGTGTCAACGGCTGCTTCCATATAAGCGGGCTATACCGATAATTCTGCTCTACTTGTTTAATATTTTATATATATATATAATATATATAATATATATATATATATATATATATATATATATATATATATATATATATATATATATATATATATATATATATATATATATATATATATATATAATCTTTTGATAACAGAGGATTTTATTATAAAAATTTCATTAAAAACGGCTACTTCCATATAAACGAACTATACCCATAATTTTTGCTTTACTTGTTTAATATTTCCCAAAACTATTTTTCTTTTTTAATGTTAATTTACTCTTTCTGAGATCTCTCGGATGGAATTAATCGCCTCCGTGGCAAAGTTTGACCAAATCTCCCATACCGGAGAGTTCAAACAATAAACCACAAATAAGTGATTTTCTTCCATAACAGAGGATTTTATTATAAAAATTTCATTAAAAACGGCTACTTCCATATAAACGAACTATACCGATAATTTTTGCTTTACTTGTTTAATATTTTCCCAAAACTAATTTTCTTTTTTAATATTAATTTACTCTTTCTAAGATCTCTCGGATGGAATTAATCGCCTTCGTGGCAAAGTTTGACCAAATCTCCCATACCGGAGAGTTCAAACAATAAACCACAAATAAGTGATTTTCTTCCATAACAGAGGATTTTATTTATTAAACTATTTTCATCTCCAAATTTTCAATCCAATACTTAGCTACGCCGTTCTGATGAGGACCAAAGAGTCCGAAACACGTGTCAACGGCTGCTTCCATATACGCGTACTATACCGATAATTCTACTCCACTTCTTTAATGTTTTCCCATAACTTATTTCTTTGTTGTTAGATAAATAGAACCCTATTATTATTATTTTCAAACATTACGTAGGTAAAGGTTTCTTTGGTTTCCCTTACCATCTAATAATTACAATTTTGAATATAAATATTAGACTGAATAGCATATACAAAGCAGCCCTGTTTATTCAATTATTTCAAAACAATAAATGTCAAAGAAATTTCAATTTCGAATGTCGTGGTGAGGCGTCAACTTTTTGATAAAATTGAGTTTTTTAAGATTCAACCAGCCTGTTATTGCTAATAATTATCAAAAGATTAAAAATAGATCACAGGCAACAACAATTCGAATAAATTGAGTTTTAAACTGTAAGTACCCCTTTTTTTAAAAGATTTGAAATTCTAAATAAATAAAAAATTTCATTAAAAACGGCTACTTCCATATAAACGAACTATACCGATAATTTTTGCTTTACTTGTTTAATATTTCCCAAAACTATTTTTCTTTTTTAATGTTAATTTACTCTTTCTGAGATCTCTCGGATGGAATTAATCGCCTCCGTGGCAAAGTTTGACCAAATCTCCCATACCGGAGAGTTCAAACAATAAACCACAAATAAGTGATTTTCTTCCATAACAGAGGATTTTATTATAAAAATTTCATTAAAAACGGCTACTTCCATATAAACGAACTATACCGATAATTTTTGCTTTACTTGTTTAATATTTTCCCAAAACTAATTTTCTTTTATAATATTAATTTACTCTTTCTGAGATCTCTCGGATGGAATTAATCGCCTTCGTGGCAAAGTTTGACCAAATCTCCCATACCGGAGAGTTCAAACAATAAACCAAAAATAAGTGATTTTCTTCCATAACAGAGGATTTTATTTATTAAACTATTTTCATCTCCAAATTTTCAATCCAATACTTAGCTACGCCGTTCTGATGAGGACCAAAGAGTCCGAAACACGTGTCAACGGCTGCTTCCATATAAGCGTACTATACCGATAATTCTACTCCACTTCTTTAATGTTTTCCCATAACTAATTTCTTTGTTGTTAGATAAATAGAACCCTATTATTATTATTTTCAAACATTACGTAGGTAAAGGTTTCTTTGGTTTCCCTTACCATCTAATAATTACAATTTTGAATATAAATATTAGACTGAATAGCATATACAAAGCAGCCCTGTTTATTCAATTATTTCAAAACAATAAATGTCAAAGAAATTTCAATTTTCGAATGTCGTGGTGAGGCGTCAACTTTTTGATAAAATTGAGTTTTTTTAAGATTCAAACCAGCCTGTTATTGCTAATAATTATCAAAGATTAAAAATAGATCACAGGCAACAACAATTCGAATAAATATATATATATATATATATATATATATATATATATATATATATATATATATATATATATATATATATATATATATATAGATATATGAAATTGAATTTTTTGTGCCAAGCACCATATAAAGTCATGTTTCTCATAAAGTTTAGGTAGGTACCATAATTTTCAGAGACGTAAAAATTGAATTATAAAAACAAAGGAAGTACAAAAAACAAAGAGGACTGTGTATTGGAATAATTGTAGAACACGATGGAAAAAATTCCGAAACTGAAACAAAAGCCATATTGAATGTTAATGAAATATAAAGATAAGGAAAATAATGTGAAGAAAAACTAATTATTCAATCGACACATAAAAAAATTGAATAAAGTAAAATAAAATTAATTATCCAAAAAATGGAGACGAGCTTGTTCTATACTTTCATATTACTATGTAACTCATATCTTTAATATTGGAAATGTAATATGAAATTACCACAAACTTCACAAATGAGCGATGGATGAATGCTTTCATATATGGTGTGTACGTTTCATAGAAACGAAAAAAAAACTCTATCGCAGCGAGCTGCATCAGAATAGCAGGTTTTCATAACGTATGCAGTTTAAAAAATATATTTCCACATTTTAAAAAAATGCGCTCTCTAATGTGTAAATAATATTTATTTCCTCCCCGGGGGATCAACCCCCCAAGCAATTCGTACCAAAACCAATCACATCCAAGGTATACGACACTACGTACTCTATTTCTATAAAATTGCGCCCTTTATCGTGTGAACAAGTTTGATTTCCCCCTCCGGGGGGGTCAACCCTCCAACCAATTTATATAGAAATGAATAGCATCTAAGATATCGTACGAAACCACCTACCTACAAAGTTTTAACCCTATGTTACCAAAATTGCGCCTTCTATCGTGTAAACAAGATTTATTTCTTCCCCCAGTGGGTCAACAACCCAACTAATTCGAAACTTATTCTATTCAATATATCATACGAAACTACCTACCCATAAACTTTCAATCATATTGCTCCAAAATTACGCCCTTTATCATGTAAACAAGATTTATTTCTTCCCCCAGTGGGTCAACCCCCCAACTAATTCGAACCAAAACCTATCTCGTTCAGTATATCATACAAAACTACTTAGATACAAACTTTCAACCCTATTACTGCAAAATTGCGACCTTTATCGTGTAAATAAGATTTATTTTTTCCCCAGGGTGGTCAACCCCCAACCAATTCGAACCAAAAACAATCTCATCCAAGATATCGTACGAAACTACTTAATTACAAACTTTCAACCCTATTGCTTCAAAATTGCGCCCGTTATCGTGTAAACAAGATTTATTTTCCCCCCAGCAGGGGGGTCAACTCCCGAACAAATTCGAACCAAAAACAATCCCATCCAAGATATTATGCGAAAATACCTATTTACAAAATTTCAACCCTATTGCTTCAAAATTGCGCCCGTTATCGTATGAACAAGATTTATTTTGTCCCCAGGGGGGTCAACTCCCCAACAAATTCGAACTAAAAACAATCCCATCCAGGATGTCATACGAAGCCACCTATTCACAAACTTTCAACCCGATTGCTTCAAAATTGCGCCCGTTATCGTGTAAACAAGATTTATTTTGTCCCCAGGGGGGTCAACTCCCCAACAAATTCGAACTAAAAACAATCCCATCCAGGATGTCATACGAAGCCACCTATTTACAAACTTTCAACCCAATTGCTTCAAAATTGCGTCCGTTATCGTGTAAACAAGATTTATTTTGCCCCCAGGGAGGTCAACCCCCCAACCAAAAACAATCCCATCCAAGATATTATGCGAAACTACTTATTTACAAACTTTCAACCCTATTGGTTCAAAATTGCGTTATCGTGTAAATAACGCTAAAATACATAAGCATATACATTCGTACATGTATATATATATATATATATATATATATATATATATATATATATATATATATATATATATATATATATATATATATATATATATATATATATATATATATATATATATTTTATATATATATATATATATATATATATATATATATATATATATATATATATATATATATATATATATTTTATTTTTTTTTTACAAAAATTGGACAATTTAATGCCCCTCCAAAAGGCTTGAGTGTGCGGCTGCATACTTCGCACAAAACAATCCCATCCAAGATATTATGCGAAACTACTTATTTACAAACTTTCAACCCTATTGGTTCAAAATTGCGTTATCGTGTAAATAACGCTAAAATACATAAGCATATACATTCGTACATGTATATATATATATATATATATATATGTATATATATATATAAAAATATATATATATATATATATATATATATATATATATATATATATATATATATATATATATATATATATATATATATATTTATTTATTTATTTTTTTTTTACAAAAATTGGACAATTTATGGCCGCTCCAAAAGGCTTGAGTGTGCGGCTGCATACTTCGCACACCCCTTAGGCCGGCCCTGGTATTTAGATAACTGGGTGACATTATTCTCATTGCCCAAGGGGGCCACTAAGGGTAACCCCGACCCTGTATATATAGTGTGTCTACGTAAGTTAGGTACCTACAGTTTAACGCCTGTTCCGAACGGCCAATGGGCTTATTAACAATGTATATTACCCAACTATTTAAATTGTTTGAACCGCTGAAACTCAAAGACATACACATACACAAATATCCATACCTAACCTAGGATTCGAATCTAACAAGCCTGCTTCACAGATGGTTTGCTACATATGGAAAACTTTTTTATTATTAGTTTAATAAAAAAAAATGTATTCTTTATAGAAAATTCTGCATGTTCTAAAACCGAAAATTCAATCATAAGATGTTTAATTGGATCAGTCGTATACGAGGTGTGTCGAAAAACGATTTTTGGTCCAGAGTAAAGTACTTTTATTTTCGACAGTATCGAAATTTTCATATTTGATGAATAAATGATGTTGAGGATGAAAACTAATTCTCGAAAAAATTTGAATAATAATGCATAATCAATAATGGAGCATCAATGTTCAAACTTATTTTTTCAGTGCTATAACAGAGAAATATTTTTTCATGAACATTTTTGTGTACATGAACCATATCATATTGAATATTTGAGAATTATTTTTAGCAGGTTTTCGCTTTGAAATACTGCTTATTAAAAGGGGTGCGATTATCAAAGTTGGACCTAGGACCAAGATAGTTTTTCGTTTCAACTTTTTATGATGCTTGGCACCAAAAACTCAATTTCATATCTCTCTCTCTCTCTCTCTCTCTCTCTCTCTCTCTATATATATATATATATTATATATATATATATATATATATATATATATATATATATATATATATATATATATATATATATATATATATATATATATATATATATATATAGGTATATCAGCGTTGCCAGATTTTTTTTTGCCAAGTCGGGATTTTGAAACTTTGTGAGTGCAAAAAGCGGGATTCTTTCATCGAAAGCGGAACATATTGAAAAAACGTATATGTTATCTTTTTATTTGAGTTCAAATTACGTTTGCATGACAATAGATAACATGGATAGCCATAGAAAATGTATTTTAATAAAAATATGATATTTTAAATCAGACTTACCCTATCGTTAGGTTGTTGAGTTTTGTTTGTCTTCTGAACAAAAAAATAAAAAAAACAAAAATCAAAGTCAAAAAAGTTTTATTCTTAGAAAAATGTGGCGTTTCAAACATTAATCTGAGGAGCGAGTTTTACATATTGCAACTCACAATGAAAGAATAATTATTTATAAGAATTACTTATTCCTGATATTTCTGTGAAGACTTAACTTCTTTTGAAGCTTCCTTTTTCTTTTTAATAAAGATGAAGAACTCTTCACAGGATAGCTGTAGATTAAACTGGATGAGTAATTCTGCTTTCAATAATTTATTTCTGGCATCCTACCATTTTAGATTCATCTGGGAAAAAACGCACGGTCGAGTTATCCCCGAAAAGCGGGACTGAGCCTGTCCCACGCGAGACATTTAATTTTGATTTAAAAATCGGGACGTCTGGCAACGCTGATATATATATATATATATATATATATATATATATATATATATATATATATATATATATATATATATATATATATACAGGGTCCTGCAACAGTAGCGCGGTGTTCCATATCTCTATTTTGAGAAACAGAGATTCATTGTAGTAACAAAGGAATTGAGATTACTAAGATAATAATTGTAAAATGAGCTCATCTACTACTATAAAATGAGCCTTGGTCACTATCGGTCAACCATCAGATCTATTATGATTTACCGGATACTTTTTTTTTTTTTTTTTTTTTTTTAATCGAGGTGAAAACTTCAAAAGCGATACCGGTTGCTAACCCGGCCTGTGTGGGATTCAATAGTTGATATATATATATATATATAAATATATATATGCAATATTGCCTACCCACTAAAAACACCTCTGTTCTTTCGGTCTCCGGGCGTTAGCCTACTAAACCTCCAGTCTCGCACTTAGATTAGGACTCACGTGCTGCGGTCAGCACTAGAACCTGTTCTCTTCCTTGTGTCTATATTTCAAGACCCAAGTGTATGTCTCTCTGCGTCGCGGCGCATTAAAAAAGATTCCATTGCTCACCTAAGTTTTCGAAGAAATCTAGGTACAGCTAATGGATAACCGGATACGGGATGTGCGTCTTCTATTTAAATTTAAGGAGGTAAATCTTGATTCAGAAATTGAATGGAATTCCATGTCGTCAGATCTCATGAAAGTATGTCCGTTAGATGATCAATTTCCCAGCGTATTCATTATATATATATATATATATATATATATATATATATATATATATATTTATATTTATATTTATATATATAGAAATATATAGATATATATATATATATATATATATGAGGAGCCTTTGCTGAAGGCTATGAATAAAAAAAGTTTTTCGAGATATGCAGCAACGTTCAAAGAGGGCAAACTCTATTTTACTTTTTCATTCAATGACAAGTTTTCGAAGTCATTTATTTCTCTTCATCAGGGTTACTAAAATATGTATAATAATGTAACTTACGAGTATTCAGATTAAAGGATACAAAGAAATTCAATGAACATGCATATCTCGAGAAGAAAAATTATACATATATATATATATATATATATATATATATAGAAATATATATATATATATATATATATATATATATATATATATATATACAGGCTCTTTTTTTAAGCTGTACCCATTATTGCTATCTCGGAAACGGAGAGACCTACAAGGTCGGTTAAATTGGATAAAGGTTTCCAATTTTGGGGAGCAGTAATAAGCCTTTTTCAAATCTCAAATATCGGTGTTTGTTTTTGAGATATTAGCCAAAAACTAAAATAGTCGAATTTCGTTTTTTGGCCTTTCCGCCTCCATTTCGAATGATATTAGAAAAAGTCAGAGGAGTTTCAATAATATTTCATATTCTTTATAAACTGATATGAACCAATTTTCAATGCGACGTTTCGTTCATTAGATTCCATCATCAATTTTATTTTTTCAAATATGGGCCTCTACATTTTTTCAAGAATTTTGGTAGCCACTGTTGTAACAAATTCAGCTATTAATTACAATACATGTACCTATTTCTCGACGTTTTTCTCCGAAAAAACATCATCAATATTTGGTCAAACAATTTCCGTTAGTGTAGTCTGAAAAAGGTAGCAACCAAAATTTTAGAACTCAGATACTCCATACAACTTTTGAAATTTTGAACGTGCCTATGCATTCCAGGGTTTTTGTATGAATATGAGAAAACTGTTCAAAAGCCAACTTTTGTGGAGTATAAATGTTTGTTTATGATGTCTTCTGACAAATAGAAATCTTGGAGAAAAAATTCTGAGAGTACCTACTGAAATGGATTTATTGTTTCCAAGTGAGCCATGAATTAAAAGAATAAAAAAATGTCAAATCTATTTACAAGTACATAAATAATCATTTGATTCCTGTGAATTTGTGAGGTGAAAACCATGAATTTTTCAAATGACAAGAAAGTTGATTTGCTCTTCGTATACGCGAAATGCTACTAGATCTCTAGCTATGTATAGGGAATTGTACCCCGAGAAGTATCAGCCATCCGAAAGATATTTTCAGCGCATTGAGAGGACTTTACGGAATCACGGTTCATTAGAAAAACCCTCGAGTAAGAGCTGTACAGTAAATAACAGATGTGGCGATACTGAAATTGACGCTTTTTTATTCGATTGTAATTAATAGCTGAATTTGTTACAACAGTGGCTACTAAAATTGATGAAAAAATCTAGAAGCCCATATTTAAAAAAATAAAGCTGATGATGGAACCTAATGAACGAAACGTCGCATTGAAATTTGGTTCATATCAGATTATAACGAGTATGAAACATTATTGAAACTCCCCTGACTTTTTTTATATCATTCGAAATGGAGGCGGTAGAGCCAAAAAAACGAAATTCGACTATTTTTGTTTTTGGCCAATATCTCAAAAACAAACATTGATATTTAAGAATGGAAACTTTTACCCAATTTAACCGACCTTGTGGGTCTCTCCGTTTCCGAGATATCAATAGTGGGATCAGCTAAAAAAAACGGCCTGTATTATATATATATATATATATATATATATATATATATATATATATATATATATATATAGATATAAATAAAAAAATATATATATATATATATATATATATATATATATATATATATATCTAATAATATTAATTTACTAATCAATTGGGTCAATATTCTAATGCTACTGCATTAGAATATTGATCGTGCTTTCATTCATATAGGGATAATTAAAAGGATGATTCCAAATAAAACTAAAAGACATGAGGGTATTGTAAAGCAGTAAAAATTTTTTCGGAGGTAAAAGATAACTAACTTATAATGAAAATACTATTCACATATTGATAAAAAAAACTGTTGGTTTTCTAAAACTTAATATCACAAATTATGCTCTACTAGCATTTTCGATGAATTGAAAATATATCTTGATTGTCCATTCAGCATCACAGAGGTTGAAGCAGGCAGTCGTCGTGGTGAAGAAGATATCTCAGTGGCAGCATAGTAACACTCCGAAGGTGAAGATGCAGAAGGAGGTTTAGGTAAGAAATTGAGAAATGGTGGAGAATTGCGATAATTTTGCGGCGAAGGTTGAAGGGGCACTGCATATTCTGACTCTCTCACTTCTGCGTAATCTGAACTAGGAGAAAATCTTCCTAGAATAGGTTCCTGGTAAAGAACAACTTTGTCGCATTCACTTCTTATCTGAGAAGATCCCAATGTTGATTTATAATGTCGTTGTGTCATTATAATCAGTACAATTGCAACTATAATAATAACTACTACAAAAAAAATTCCTACAAAAACTCCTACAAAACTTCCTACTCCTTCCTGAGTATTATCCACATTGATTTCTTTTTCATTCCCGAGTTCCGTATTCGCCAAGGAATCATTCAGAATGTTATCGTTTTTTTCTACACTAATATTCAAATTAATCACTTTTGAATTAAAATGCACTTCACTCAAAAGTATCCATTTAGAAGCGAAGAATAATCGTATTTTCATAAATTTACCAACTCGTTGGTGCAATTTTATTGATACGTTTTGAGGATTTTCGAATGTCAGGTCTTCCATATAATTGTAAGTTACTTGTTCACTCTTAAAGTATCTGCCATCGACACTGAAATAAATTTCGGCTGCAGCAAAAACTACATTTCTATAATATTATCTTATTGCTCGAGCTCAACAAAATAAAAATATTGTCGGTCACACAGGGTGTTCAATTTCTTCTGGGCGGATATCAACTATGTTTTTTCGAATGACAACCTATATTTTTTGTCGCCTTTTCGGTTTCTACATAGAAAATAAAAGATTTTTTGCATTTTTGATTTTTTTTTTCAATTTTGGTCACTCAGAATATTTGAAATTATAAAGTTGTGCCAAGTCCAATTGAAATTTATTTTTGGTCAAATATTCTACATTGGTAACTCTCTCAAACGATATATCTGAAATCAACCTGCGATATACAGGGTATGAAAAATTGCTTGCCACATATTGTAAATAAAAATGTACAGAATCTTCTTTATTTCAAATGGAACACCCTGTATATTATAGATCCAGAAGAAGCGTTAAGAAAAGCTTTACAAATGCCATGAAGTATTCCCTATGGTTAAGTTTACTAGTTTTCCTTAAAACAGCGAAAAATGGCAAATATTCAAATTTTTTCGCTATAATCTCAATGAACTACTTTTTTCATAAATAACCTGTTGGTAGATGAACAAGTTGTGAATTACACCACAAAATATAACAGGTATATTTAAAATAATTTCAATAATCTCAAAATTTGAGCCACATTCTTTAGATCTAAATCAACCTTTCAGCGAATAAAATATTTATTGGAAATCGGGTAGTCTGGCAAATGACAGATCAAAATATTTGCCTTCAAATAAGTATTGAAATCTTTAGTGATTCGTTAAGTAGAACTTTCGATATGATTTCATCAGAATGTTGTTAAATTATATCGAAAGTTCAACTTAACGAATCTTAAAATATAAATACTTATTTGAAGGCAAATATTTTGATCTGTCATTTGCCAGACTACCCGATTTCCAATAAATATTTTATTCGCTGAAAGGAAGTTTTAAATCGAAAGAATATGGCTCAAATTTGGAGATTATTGAAATTATTTTGAATATACAATGACTATTTTGTGGTGTAATTCAAAACTTGTTTATATAGCAATAGGTTATTTTTGGAAAAAGAGGTTCATTGAGATTATAGCGAAGAAATTTGAATATTTGCCATTTTGCGCTGTTTTAAGGAATACTAGTAAACTTAACCAAAGGGAATACTTCATGTCATTTATAGAGCTTTTCATAGCGCTTCTTCTGGATCTATAATATACAGGGTGTTCCATTTGAAATAAGGAAGATTCTGTACATTTTTATTTACAATATGTGGCGAGCGATTTTTCATACCCTGAATATCGCAGGTTGATTTCAGATATATCGTTTGAGAGACCTACCAATGTAGAATATTTGACCAAAAATGAATTTCAATTGGACTTGGCACAACTTCATAATTTCAAATATTCTGAGTGACCAAAATTGAAAAAAAAAATCAAAAATGCAAAAAATCTCGAAAACCGTAAATATTTTCGAAACGAAGATCTATATAAAGTATCTTTTATTTTCTATGTAGAAACCGAAAAGGCGACAAAAAATATAGGTTGCCATTCGAAAAAACATAGTTGATATTCGTCCAGAAGAAACTGAACACCCTGTGTGACCGACAATATTTTTATTTTGTCGAGCTCGAGCAATAAGGTAATATTATAGAAATATAGATTTCTATCTGTTTCCAAAATAGAGATATGGAACACGGCGCCACTGTTGCAGGACCCTGTATATATATATATATATATATATATATATATATATATATATATATATATATATATATATATACATACAGTGGCGTAGATAGCTTTTTGCGATGGGGGGGGGGATATGACTTTGTGTAAAATTCCATAAGTTTTTCGTCTAAAGTTTTATTTTTGTTGATACAAATAATCTTTAATGTAGCACAAAATAAGCAAAAAAAAAATTTTTAGACTTAACATCGCCTTGACGAATTAAATATTTTTTCCACACTTTCAACTAACGAGAACAGCAGGTGTGGCAGTAAAAAATTTGTTGATAAGACTTGCCAGTTTTGATGAATTTATCAGCTGCTTTGTCAACCTTCTTATAAATCATGCCTGAAAAACACCGAAAATCTTTTTAATATATTTAGTCTAGCCAAGGAGGCCTCGGTAGCCCAGCAGTGAGGTGTATCGCTTGTAAACAGAGGATTGTGGGTTCGAGTCCCACCTTGATCTAGGGTGTCCGGAATTTAGTGGTTCAAAAATTAATCTGTTGGGTAATGACTTAGATTCAAACCCAGCAACAAGTGCTTTTTTGTTCAACTTTTTTCAGCAGTTTCGGAAAAATGAAAGCTAAGTGTCATTCGATTTGGAGAAGCATGTAGATGTTTTTTGAGAAAGTTATAAGCAATATACCTACTAAAAAAAATATGGGATTGGTCTTTTGCCAATATGTCAAAAACCAATTAAGATTTTCGAAATCTGAAGAAAGATTCAAAAAGAAGAAGAAATTTCCCAAGAGAAAAACTCAACTTCCGGAACTGTAGAATCAATATTCATAATTTTCTCAGAGAGGTAAAAATACGTCTGAAAAGGGGGAACTTCGTTTGGGCAAGTCACGCCCATTTAGGACACTTCAACAATAAACATTGTTTAACCATATAAAATATGAAAAGTTACTGAATCGGTGAATGAACAATAATCCGGCGATAATAGAAATTTTTCTATTAGTTATGCAATAGTTAATTAACAAGTTTTTGGTGCTTGAACATGAAAATTGTGTTAACTGCAAGTATAGATCTGAGATTTATTCATTCTTGGAGCTATTAGAGTAAAGCCCTGTTGAAAAAATAAAAAATTTCAATTCTTCAGTTTTTTATTTACAATTTACGTAGTTTTGCAAAATCAAAATGAAATGTTTTCAATTTTCATCTCCTATTGTTTGAAAAATTGTTTTAAATAAATGCGTTGTTTATGAGAGAATCAGAAAAAAAAAGTTATGATTAGAGTGTTTAATTTTTCAACTGAGTAAATTGTTAATAAAAAACTAAAAAATCAAACTTTTTAACGGGGATCTATTCTGTGGTCTTCCGAAACTAGCTCTAATAAAGGAAAAAAATATCAGATTTATAGTTTAACAGTTATCACAACAAAAAACTATTGCATAACTTATGCGCGAAAAATAGCGATAAAAATTTGTTGTCGCTGGATTATTGTTCATTTACCTATCCAGTAAGAACCTGACATTTTTCATTCCTTAATTTTCATATTTAATATAGTTAAATAATGTTTATTGTTGAAGAGTTCCAAATGGGCGTGACTTCCGCAAGCCAGATTACCTGTTTTCGGCCGTTTTCTACCCCTCTGACAAAATTATAAATATTCATCATACAGTTCCGGGAGTCAGAAATTTCTAATAGGACATTTCCTCCTATTTTTGTATCTTTATTGAGATATCAAAATATCAATTAGTTTTTGAGATATTTGAAAAAACAAACTGTTTTCTTTTTCTTTCAGTAAATTTTTTATCACTTTTACAATTTTCGCGAATGGAACTTAATATTTTTGAAAAACTATTTACATGCTATTTGCTCATATTCTTCCGAGACTGATGAAAAAATTTGAACACGAAAGCACTTGTAAACTAGACTGTATTCTCATGATAATTAAATCTTTCTCCCAGATCCATGATGTAGAAGTCCAGATTATACGCCATCGCAAGAAAATTTTTACTAACTCGACAATTTTTATTAACTTCAAAATATTATGGAGTAATTAAATTGACAATTAAAGCCAAAATTTAGTCCTATTTTTCAAAGAGCTCATATTTTTATACCTTCTCTACATAAAAAAATATTCGAAATATTAAATATTGATTGAAAATCTTCTATCAGCAGAAGTCACGCTCTTAGAATGTTAACAGAAATTTAATCGGTCACTAGGACCAAAAAACGTGTTTGAAAGAGCTTAAATGGCTGAAATGAAAAATTTTATGTACGAAGGAAGAAGTCAACAAAAATATCATCGCACTTCTTTTCTTTCTAAATGTTATACTACCTATACTATTGAACAAAACTGCTTTAGATATAATACTACACCATTAAACAAAGCCTCGAGCACTTTTGTTCAATAGTAAGTATAGTATACATTTTAGAAAGAGAAGTGCGTGGAGATTTTGGTTGACTTCTTCCTTTCGAAATAAAAATTTTCCATTAGAGCCATTTGAACTTTTCAAACACTTTTCTGGTCATAGTGACCGATTAAACTTACTAATTCAACATTGAATAAAATATGCTTAAAACTACTAGTTACTTTATGATGTTAAAATTATGTCCATTCCTGATTGGTCGGCCTGTTCCGTTGGTGATTTTTTTGTAATTGCACATACATAATAGCAGAAAAGGTGCTAGTGCTTAGTGAATTTCATGTGAAAGTACTTAAATACGTACATAGATACGACTTTTATTCAGTTCTATTATAATTATCGTAGGCTCATGGGGGGGGGATTGATCCCCTTGATCCCCCCCTATCTACGCCACTGTATATATATATATATATATATATATATGTTCGTATGTATGTGCTTATGTATTTTAGCGTTATATATGTATATAGCGATAACGGGCGCGATTTTGAAGCAATAGGGTTGAAAGTTTATAAATAGGTAGGTTCGTATGATATCTTGGATTGGATTGGTTTTGGTTCGAATTGATTGGGGGTTTGACCCCCTGAGGAAAGAAATAAATCTTGTTTCGATAATAAAGGGCGTAGTTTTGGAGCAATAGAATTGAAAGTTTGTGAGTAGGTAGTTTCGTATGATATATTAAATGGGATAGGTTTTAATGCGAATTGGTTGGGGGGTTGATCCCCCATGGAAATAAATCTTGTTTACACAATAGAAGGCGCAATTTTGGTACCATAGGGTTGAAACTTTGGAGGTAGGTAGTTTCGTACGATATCTTGGATGCTATTTACTTCTATATGAATTGGTTGGAGGGTTGACCCCCCGGAGGAGGAAATAAATCTTGTTTACACGATAAAGGGCGCAATTTTATAGAAATATAGTTGAAAGTTTGAAGTACGTAGTTTCGTATGATACTTAGGATGTGATTGGTTTTGGTACGAATTGGTTGGGGGGTTGATACCCCGGGGAGGAAATAAATATTGTTTACATATTAGAGGACGCATATTTTTGAATTTGTAAAAAAAATCATAATTTAATGAATATATTTAATAAACTGGATACGTTATGAAAACCTGCTCTTCTAATGCAGCTCGCTGCAATAGAGTTTTTTATCCTTAACTTCTTATTTCTGTGAAAGAAATGAAGGTACTTTACTCTTGATCAAAAATAGTTTTTTGACCAACCTCGTAAACGAGTGATACAGTTTGATATCTGATAGGTAATATATATATATATATATATATATATATATATAAATATATATAAATATATATATATATATATATATATATATATATATATATATATATATATGTATATATCCAGTGTAACTTGGAGTAACTCTGATATGCAAGCCTTACAGTCAATCATAAGTAATGATTTGATGGCTATTAAGACCTGGTCTGATTCAAATGGACTTTGTTTCAACACAGATAAAACTGTAGTAATGTCTCACAGAGGAACCCTACAACCTGTTACCCTAAACAATAAAACAATTCAAACAGTGAACTCAGTGAAGCTTTTAGGTCTTTATATTGATGAGTCGCTCAAATGGACTACTCATATAGACATATTAACAAAAAAATTATCTTCTGCATGTTTCGCCATTAAAACGGTTTCTAGAGAGCTTTCAATTTCTGCTGCGTTGTCGACATACTTTTCTTTATTCGAATCACACCTTCGTTATGGTTTGCCATATTGGGGTTCATGCAGCCTCCTCCACTTTGAGTCTGTTTTCAGATTGCAAAAGAGAGCAGTTCGTTATATGTTTGATCTGAACAGAAGGACACATTGCGAATTCTACTTTAAAAAATTCAAAATTCTAACTCTTCCTTCACTATTCATATTCGAATCCGTCTGTTTGGTTCGCAAACACATTCATAACTTTTCAGAAAGACCAAATCATAGATATCCCACAAGAAATTCAGATACAGATATTTATTTAATAACGCCCACCTCCGTCTTAACAAAAAACTCCTTTACCTACAATGCCGGAAAGTTATACAATCATCTACCATTGGAGTACGTACAAAAAGTTCCGAAGTTCGACTAAGGCTTTTCTTTTGGAGAGACCATTTTACTCAGTAGCAGAATTTTATTCTGTAACTGAATTTCACAATGTAACATAGACCCTTGAGATCCACATTTAGTAGCAACATATATTAATGTTTTGTTTTTTTTTTGTAATATACAAAATTTTATATCTGTATAATAAGTTTAGTTGACAAATATGTTGATTCTTAACATATGTTTATACATAATTGACTGATAAATGTTTTTCTATTTTGTTCTTCTATTTAATAGATTCTTGTTTTGTTCAACGATTGAAAGTGTTTTGTTTGATTAGTTATCATTGTTAAATTTTATTTTTAATTTTTTATAGGTATGTGCTTTGTCGACAAAATTTTGTAGGACAATAAAGCTGTTTCTCTCTCTCTCTTTCTATATATATATATATATATATATATATATATATATATATATATATATATATATATATATATATATATATATATATATACGTATATAGGTATATATATATATATATATATATATATATATATATATATATATATATATATATATATATATATATATATAGATAAATATGTATATATAAAATTATAACTTTTTTAAAATATCGATATAAACATGAAGTGAGAAATCTCCATTAATGTCTTCATTTTTTGTCATTCTCATGAAGAGACGAAACAGAGGAAAATTTATATCATGGAAAAAATTTTCTCCTTTTGAATAAAGTTGAAGCATAGGTTCTAAGGTTGAGCTTATCGTTTGTATACCGAGAATCGTGAGTTCGAGTCCCTTGTTCTTGGCTGTTGTTTATGAAATGTTTTTAAGAAAAATATTCCATGTTAACGCGTATTCCTGAAATAGGCAACTGAAAGATTCTTCCTTCTATTCTATCTAATATGAATCACAATATATGGAAAATTACTGAACAAAAGGACAGACTGTATATCTGTACGGTTATTTATGTTTACGTCGAAATTAGAACAGAATTAGTCATTATAAAGAAAGCTAGTAATTTACTACATCATTGTAGCAACTATTCTACAACATAACACAAAAGTGAAATCTTGTAAGAAGATTAGAGTGAATGCATAAAACTGCAATATGCAATTAGATTCATTAGGAAGTTCACGCTTGTTCACATTTATATTCCATCAAAAGTAACTCAAATAATTATTAAGTCTCTTTAGTACTGAGTGGAATACAACAAAGGCCTGGTATTTTCCCTGCCACTTTCGAAATATTACTAATAACTCTGCTTAAAAGACAATTTGCTCAAAACCTCCAGAGGATGCGCATAGCTCGAATAACAACGAATTCCTTATCGATTGTTATAGATATATAAAGATTGGTGCATAGAATTTCCGATTAAACACTTCTTCTACTCGAGGACGTGATATTTAGTAGCAAAACATATGACAAGTGTATCTATACGTCACTCCGTTGCCGTCGTTCGTTTATACCGGTAGACATCTTCATTTTCTCGTTTAGTAACATGGCATCGGAGTTAGCGTCCGAAAATCGACAATCGGGACATACTGTAGATAGCGCCGAAATGGAAAACAGTGACATTCAAAAGTTTTTCGCAGGACAGACGATTTTTGTGACGGGGGGCACAGGTTTTCTCGGAAAATTATTGATTGAAAAGCTACTAAGAGATTGTAACGATTTGAAGAAAATCTACATTTTGGTGCGGACCAAGAAAGGTAAAACGGAAAGTGAGAGGTTCAAGGAAATTTTCGAATCGCAGGTAAGATTTCACTGCTAATACTAACAAAATAAGATGAATATTAATTGTGGGCATTCTGAATCAGAAAATTGTTAGATATCGATAATCTGTTCTTTAAGACTACCGAAAAGGGTAATTTGATATGAAGTAACTAGGTAATAGAATTTTCTTTTTTCCTCTAATTCAATTCTACTGAACACCAGGCAGAAGTGAAATATTGGCACAATGTAAATAAATATCTTGTAGAATCTTCAAACATAATTAGTTTTATTGCGTATATAATTAAAATAGATAAATAGCCTTGCGTCTAATAATAAGATTTAATTTTATTATACTTATTTTTATTAATTTCAATATTGTGCTAAAATTTAGGGTTCAACCGAATATAACAATCTGAAAGGTTTTTTAAACAACATTTTAACATTTTGCAGAACGTGCGAAAAGAATTGTAAAGAAGTTATAATAATTGAATAACTATTTAAATCAATTAACATTCCAAAAGTTTCTGCTTTCTCTGATAATCGATTTTCGATAGTTGTAAATAACAAAATATTTTTAATGTAAATTTAATTATCGAAAAACTGTTACTATTGAATCTAGTGCTGAAAGTTTCCACAATGTTCGAAACCAAAAATGAAACGTAATTGTTACCATACATCCACTGTGACGTGCGAAAAAAATATAATATATATATATATATATATATATATATATATATATATATAAACATGTATATATGTATATATATATATAAACATGTATATATATATATATATATATATATATATATATATATATTATATATATATATATATATAAACATGTATATATATATATATATATATATATATATATATATATATATATATATATATATATATATATATATATATATATATATATATATATATATATATATATATATATATATAGGCTTGCCATACGTCCCGGTTTGGCCGATGACAGTCCCGGTATTTTGCTTTTGTCCCGGTGTCCCGCCCGGTTTGATCGCTGTCCCTGAAAATGGGTGTAAGATGTAAAAAATAATGAATAATGGCTTTCAGTAGTTTAATTATAACAACAGGCCTATGAGAAGAGTGAGTGCTATCTAGAGGAAAGGTGTACATTTTTTTTTGCTTGATAAAAAAATTTAATTAATTGTTTTCGTAGTTCGTCAAAAGGTTTTAGTTTTATAAAAAAAAACTTAAGAAGACTGAAGTATTTTAAATATTATTTTATTAACACTTCTTTCTAGATAGATCAGAAAAAAATAATTATCCTTAAAAAGGCGAAAATATATGTTTTTAAGTAGCAAAAATTTCCTTTTCATTTCTATATATATATACATATATATATATATATATATATATATATATATATATATATATATATATATATATATATATATATATATATATATATATATATATAAATACAGGGTGTTTCTTGAGAGACTAAAGTAATATAAAAGAGTATTTGTCAAATAAGTTTGGGGTCTCAACGCTTTAGTTTAGGAAATACAGGGCGATCAAGTTTTTCTTAGTTTTCATTTTGCAACTTCCAAGTGTATCGTTATATTTTGAACTAATTTGGTACATGTTCCTAACCGATTAAAGGCCAACAAAGGATTCTGTTCTTTTTTTTTATATTTACCGAGTCATAAAAGGTAAAACGGTGAATTTATTCTTGGTAGTTCAGTGGTTATCTAATTGAAAATCACACAAAAAAATCACACAAAACGGATAGAGATGAGGAAGTAAAGAATGAAATTGCGCATTGAACGAAATTTTATTCTCAAAGCACCTGATTGATTTTATCTGCAAGAATTTTAAAATTGTTCTATCCTCATATTACTAAATTTGGGTTAAATCTCTCAATAGTCTAGAAGTTAAAATTAAGAAAATCTAATATTGTATATGTTTAAATGAAAAAATGGCATAATTTTTAAGAAAAGAATACTCCCCTAAACTTCTATATATATATATATATATATATATATATATATATATATATATATATATATATATATATATATAAATATATATATATATATATATATATATATATATATATATATATATATATATGTATATTTATTATCTGTCTTCAAGTATCTAAAAGTTTTTTGAAGATGAGATTTCATAAGTTAATTTACATTGAGAAAGAAATGGAAATTGAAAATACAATGTGCTATTCCATTATAAAAAGTACCTATATATTATTAATGGACATCTGGATGCTACGCGATAAATATGCCTTTCAATTTATTATGATTTGATATTTAAACACAGAAAATTTATTAATTGAAAAGTATCGGTGGTTTGGAAAAATATATCAACACAGAAAATAGGTTTCATCAGTTAAAGCTACAAACACATAAATGAGCAAAGAAAATCACCTAGCAAAAACAATATATGGCATTCGATATTTAAATATGTCAATAAAATTTATTTAATAATGGAACTCTTGTATAAAAGTCAAAAAATCGAACTTTTTTTTTTAATTCGAAAACAAAAGACGATAGCTAATTTTAGTTTTAGCCAGTGAATTTGTCTCGAAAAATGAGATCGAGAACGCTCCCTCTATTTTATTGTATCTGCTATAACTACCGAGATACGGTATATACTAAATTATTGTTAGTAGTTTTAACTTTTGTACAAATGAACGATCATAAAATAAAATTGTTTTCCTCACTAAGTCCGAACTATTTCCGGCTTTCTGAAGGAATATCCGCAATTTGAAGAAGAAATGTTTTTTTCTTATCAATGTGCAGCATACCGTTAGAAAGTTTATTAAGTAAAGAAGTTTTTAAAGGAGAGAGAAGCTCTCAATTGTTACTTTTTTCAACATTGAATTTCTAAGTTGATTCATTTTCACAAAATCACTAATTTTGTGGAATAAAAATCTTCGTATGCGCCTTTGGTAGCAATAGTTGTAATGAAAACTATCAATTTATTTATGAAGCACACATTACAGAATATTTAGTTGAAAAAATTGGACTTTTACAGGTATTAATAAAAAACTTATGAGGGTTTAAAGGCTGAATTTTGGGAAATTTGGGAGAAAAAGTTAAAAAAATTATATCTCCTTAACCGTGAGTCTTAGGACACCGGGTCTAAAGAGAAAAGGTAAAAATTGATGACCCCAACAATACCCCAAAAAAATGTTGGTCTACATGTGCCGAACACCCTGTATATAGGTACTTTTTCTCAATCAATGAAATGTTTGAATATACGCTGATCGATAATCGTTGAAAACAAGAAATTTATTATTGTTCGAACAATAATATTATTGTTTATTTTCTACTGGTTTACTCTTCGAAACACATATATAGCATATTGCGTAACAAAAATCGTTTCAATATTGAACTTACTTTCTCAGTCCTGTTTAAGATAAACAATAGGTAAACTCTTTTGGAAATAGGTACGAAGATTCAGAACAATCTGAATGGATCCTAATTTAGAAGAAGCTCAAAAATCAAACTACTTGACTACTAATTTGTGAACATTGTTTGTTGAATTTGAATTGATTGTAATAAAGCCATTTCTGACAGATTAAGATAACAGTTAGAAATGTATTATAATTTGTTAAAGTTCAATACATTCACAAAGCATTTTAGACAACTAGACGGAGCTCCTGCAATTTGTTCGTGAGAAGAGAGCGCAGAACTGTAAAGAATTTTTGACGATCGGTGGATAAGGCGCTTGGGATCGTGGAATTGGCCAGCGAGATCACTCGATCTTAATCCGCTAGATTTTTATTCGAACATGTTTTGGACTATCCCAAATAATTGTTTTCCTTTTTTATAAGTATTAGTATCAATATTTCCGTTTTGAAGTTGTTCTGAATTCGTATACATTTCTTGAGATTCATTGGCGGTAGATTCGGATACATTTAATTGATCACACTGTCCAAAAATAATAAACAAATTCATAAGAACTTCGTTTGAATAGTTTTGTTCCATCATTTTTGAAGGTATTTGCAACTTCTGAAGTGAAGAAAATCTCGATATTATCAAGTTACTATCAAATGGAAATCATGACATGCCTAGCAAATACCGAATGGGGATACCATGTTCCAAGAACATTTTCACAAATAAGTGCTCATAAGTCCGAAACTTGACTAGTTAGGTATAGGTATGACATACATAGATAAAAAGGAAATTCTAGCAACTTTCCGAATTTTCAATAATATCCAAGGTATTCTATTTGAAATAATCAACTTTCAAGCAAACGAAATAACTGTATTTTTTTACCCCCCTGTATTGAAGTAACGGAGATTAGGCTGAATTATAGGAAGCACCTAAATATCTACAAACTCCAACCGAAATTTTGATATCATAGTATTTCTTAACAAAAGTGGCAACACCGCATTTCCAAAAATATTTTAGTTGGGTAGAGAATGTTCCATTATGCCCTACATTGAATTTTCAAAGTGATCCGGAAACGTCTAATGTGCCATCCACCGTGAATCACCCTGTATATTTATATGTATATATATATATATATATATATATATATATATATATATATATATATATATATATGCAGACAGAGATAGAAAGAGAGGGGAGAGATAATTCATCAATTTTATATTTGCACCAGACAGTATATCAAATCCTGCAAAAATATTTAAAATATTTAGTTTTGTAGTGATGAAACAGCGTTTTGCTAGAATTCTAACGCCTCATGAACAATTTTTCTTCAACTGAATTTAATTTAATTTTCATAATTTCTTTCAGTGCTTTAATCCACTCAGAGAAAAATTCCCAAATTTCTTGGAAAAAGTATCGCTCATCAACGGAGATCTCACTGAACCAGATGTAGGATTGACCACGGAATCAAGAAGGATTATTACCACAGAAGTAACAACAATATTTCACGTAGCAGCTACTGTGAGATTTGATCAACATTTAAAGTCAGCAGCATATATCAACGTGCGTTCAGTGAGAGATATATTACGCATGGCAAAAACTATGCCACAGCTGAAAGTGAGTATTTTATAGATGGTGATAGTATAAGGGGAATTTATCCCAAATGTAAACAAATTTCGGGGAAAACCCGCTAGTACAAAAATCAATATATATATATATATACTTATATATGTATATATATATATATATATATATATATATATATATATATATAAATATATAATTTTATATATATATATATATATAAATATATATATATATATATATATATATATATATATATATATATATATATATATATATATATATATATATATATATATATATATATATATATATATATCAGGCGCGGATCCAGGCCCGACTTTTGGGGAGGGAACTTTTATATATTCAAAAGCCAAAAGGTACTGGTATTTTGGGCAATGGTAAATCGAGTAGCTCCCAATCAAAACAATCAGGTGGGGCCCGGTCCATTTGGGGGGGGGGGCATTCCAATCGAAGTGTGATCGTCTTTTCTTCTGAAATGATTTCGTTATCCAATACCAATCTGCGCTGTAAAAAAATCAAAGCGGTCATTGAAATGAGAAAGCTATATCATGAAAATTGAAACGTTAGTATCTTCTACGGGGTTAGGTCTTCTTCATCCTTCTAATAGTCCCATATGAGTTAATCCCTGTCCACACACCAGAAACTAGTTAATTATAAAAGGTTTGCAATTTGTTTGAATCAGTTTTTCTATTCATTATAGCTCATCATTATTAGGCTCTTGCACCGTATATTATTACCACGAGGCGAAGCTAAAGGGGTTATAGTCTCACGACAAAAAGTTGGTAACTGGCCCGATTTTAAAAATTCCAACGGATATCGATAAAACACATATGATTTCATTAGAAAAATTTGAATTCCCAATTTTTCCCAACGAAGAATAAAAAATTATAGCGTTTATTAGATAGGCATTAGGACATGCGCATGCGCCAAGGTCGATATGTACGAAGTCCTACAAAACATGCGTCGAAGTGCTCTGTGTGCCACGGTAACCAAGCGACGTTGATAGCTTAAGCTTGATTCTGCGTCTGTGTCTGCTTCTCATCCATAGAGATATCTTATCAATTTGATTCATAATTTGCAGCAAAATGAGCCGGGATAGGATATTCAAATTCGACAGTCAAACAATGAATTTTTTTGCTAAATTTTCACGGATTTTATTCGTAATATCGACTTATTAATACATTTATTGCAATTTTCCTTCATTTCATTCGTAAAATCGACTTTCATTGTTATTTAATTTATATAATAGGTACATTCAAAAAATATTGACGACATGCACATGCGCCGAGGGGTTTTATCATTCCTAGTGCTACGCAGTAGGGTGTCCTTCATTTTTAAACTAAGTTTAATAATAAACCGAGTTTAATTTGACATTTTCGCTTGCACCAAAATATAAACGGCGTTTAAGCCGTCTTAAACCAAGTTGAGTTGAACGACGTTTTATAATAAAACGGTGCAAGAGCCAGTATATCTTATAATAATATTATTTATTTCTGCTAATTTTTTCTTTTTGAGTAGGTACCTAAATAAGCTATTTATTACGTTGTGTAAAATTGTGATAAATTCTAGTCGACAATTTTAAAATGAAATTTTCTAATCATTTGAATATTTTAAATCTGAACATTCGGACCAGCTGATGAATGCAGAACTGATGCAGTAAATAGAGTATTAGTTTGAAGAAATGCTGATATACCGTGTCAAATTAGACCAAAAAATAAGAGCGCAGTTACAAAAATTCGAGCCCAGCTGAAAATTGGTAGGATTGTTCAAAACACCATTTTCAATTAAATTTAGGAAGTTCTCAACGATCCGATATCTGGAAAAAATTTAGTCTGGATCAAAGGTCACAAAAACGGATATTTCACAATTTTCAGCAGAACTGTAAGTTTTTTTTTAAATCTCAAGCGACCTACAAATTTACGCCGGTTCTGAACAGTCAATGGGCTTGAAACTGAGTCATCACCCAACAGGTAAACATATTCAGAACCTCTGAATTTCATGGGACATACACAACACCCAAGAGCAAGGTGGGGCTCGAACTATCGAACCCACAATCCTCGGTTTACAAGCCATACACACTACCGCTGGGCAACCGAGGCCTCTCTGTAAGTTTTATCATAAAATTAGCTCAGATGAAAATTGTAGAGCAGATAATTATCTATAACAAATGTCGGAAAACTTTTTTCCTAAGAGCCACCGTTTTTGAGATATAACGATTCGAAAAGTTGAAAGAAACGCGCCAAGGACACTACTTCAAAAGTGGCGCGGAAACGTGTGCATATTCTGACGATTACAACTCTTTCAACTTTTTGAATTGTTATCTCGAAAAACGGTGGATCTGAAGAAAAAAGTATATGGACATTGTTCATTGATAATTATCTGATTTACATTTTTTTGTTTGAGCTAATTTTATTATGAAACTTACCGTTTTCATGGAAATCGCGAAAAACCCGTTTTGTGACCTTTGACCCAAAGTAAAATTTTTCCCAGGTGTCGGATCGATGACGACTTCTTAGATTTTATTCATGATTCACAATTGGTAAGCGAACTTATTTAGGCTTTTATCTAATAGCTCATTATTTTAGGCCTTCCTTCACGTATCGACTGCCTATAGCCATTGTCCAAGGGATGAGATAATGGAGGAATTCTATCCCGTTCCCATCACCGCCGAAAATCTTCTGAATGTAGTGAACTCTTTAGACCTAGATACTATAACCAAAATCACACCGATGTAAGTAAGGTAATCATCCAGTCATGGAATTCACCCCGACTCAAAATCTGCATACAGCTGTTTCGATCTTATTAGATCTCATCAGTATAGTTTATTTGACTCAGATGGAATTAACAAATTTCTAATTGTTCCCCAATACAAATTGTGGTCGGTAACACTGTCTGGGTAACAACCCAGAGCGCCCTCCCACCAAAGATATTGGGAACCAACAATTCACCGTTAAGATCGAAACAGTGGCGTATATGATTCCAAGGCACATCAAAATAATGATTTAAAACCTCTGGATATACTCACTAGAGCGCGCTCTGTAGATACTAACAGCGAAATACAACAATAAAATCATGAAAAACATACTTGTTGACCACGGTCAATTTCGTACATAACATAAAGTGAACAAGGAAAATTCTTTAATAATTTAAAAATTATCGAACAACTTTCCAAGAGAGCTGGTGATACGTATTCCGCAACGCAAAATCTGCATTCACAATCTAACGCGACGAATTTCTGCATTTTCGATCAGAACGGTGAATTATTGGTTCCCAATGTCTTTGGTGGAAGGACGCTCTGGATTGTTATCCAGACAGTGTTACCGACCACGATTTGTATTGCAGAACAATTAGAAATTTGTTAATTCACTCTGAGTCAAATAAGCTGCACTGATGAGATCTAATAAGATCGAAACAGCTATATGCAGATTTTGAGTCGGGGTGATTTGACGATTTCTATAATTCACTGTTGGATTGTGAATGTAGATTTTTGCGTTGCGGAATACGTATAACCAGCTCTCTTGGAAAGTTGTTTGATAATTTTTGAATTATTAAAGAATTTTCCTTGTTCACTTCATGTAAAGTTTCTTTAATTCAGTTTATTAAAGTCAATTCACTGTTCGCTAACACTTGGTGTAGCATTGTTCAAAATTATAACTCAACTTAAGTAAAACAATGGAATCATTATTTTAGTGGAATCAAGCCAACTGTTTTACTTTATTGAGTTTTTTTATAATTCACTATATATTTGCGCATTCGGAAAATTTTCCCCAAATTTAAATTAACCATCGTTATCTTTCTTTATATATTACGTTGTTCATATAATTGCAACTGACATCTTTACGTATAAAGACAACTTCAAGAAGAACTCAAAACTGTACTCCAGAATATGAAAGTTCAAACTCAAATTCAAATTCTGGAATATCTAATATATAAAAAGAGAAATAATGATGTGTGTTTGAAGCATAAGTTATAAGCTATGAATAAGAGGCCTATTATAGTTATTAACGTAACAAGGCCGATTATAGTTATTAACGTAACAAGGCCGATATGTAGCAAATAACGGATGATGGATATTGTAATCCGAGGCACAGCCGAGGATTATAACTAACCGAATCCGTTATTTGCGTATCGGCCGTGTGTCGTTAAAATTTTTCGTAATCCCGTTGAAAGATTACATTTTGATTCCGAAGAAAGAAAAAAACCCGTACCTCGCAATTCTAAAGAAAAATCCCAACGTCGTGCACTCTGTTGTCATGGAACAGTTTGACAGTTTTATAAACAACGTCAGTTTTTTGTGTTCTCAAGTTCGCTTTAACGACGACCATGGACGAAATTGATGAAATTGAGGAACAAAATCAAATTCCTTTAGAAATATTGGGAGAATCATGTGCAGTGCAGCGAGTGCGATTAACTGCCGAAAATAACTCAAGAGCGATATCAAAAAGAATATGAAAATTTTGAAATGTGGCGTAAAAGCAAGAATGTAAAGGTGGTTAATAAAGATGTATTATTAGCCTATGCGAAATGAAAATCACAGGTTTATTCTCCCAACTCGCTGTGGACCAAGATTTCAATGTTGTTATTGTAAGCAGAATGTTGTTTTGAAATAAATATTTGAACAAGTGATTTCTTAACGGCCGCCGGCCGTTATGAAATTATAACGGCCGGCGGCCGTTAACACTGACTTTTCAATCGTCATCTGAATACCGTTAAATCAAAATAATAGTATAGGATTACCAAAAATTAAAAACAAGCCTTGAGCGAGTGAATTTCTGAAAACAAATGCATTAACTTCCAGCTGGAATTATGCATGGAAATAGAAATTTGCAAAGAGAGAGGAAAATTGAAATGATTTTAGTGTAAGCTGTGGAATAATTGAATCACCAGTTTCTACAACTGAATGATTTTCTGTCAAAAAGAGGTGAATACCAAATTTTATATTCCTAGATATTAACAAAAACTATATATTTTGATACAAGTTCGTACTGTTGGAAAAAAATAATTTTCGAAAGGTTAACCGATACTAAATCATGTACAATAAGCAGTATTATTGTGCAGTACATGGTTTACCTACAAGAAAAAAGTTAAAATGACAGGGACAGAGAGAGCTAAGTAACGATGGTAGTAAAATGCTATTAGAGATAAGTCCAGGAATAATGAATTTCTAAAAGAAGCTAAGTTCAGAGTAATGAGAGCCAAAGTATCATAAAAATTTTTTATTACATAAGACAATATAATTTCATACAACAATACTACTGTGGAATGTATTCAAGAGATTATGTCAATAAAAAATTGCCTATTTTCCTCAGAGATGTATGGCAGTATGGTCCGAAGGTTTTCCATTGCTTCACTGACGGATCCCTCTGCAGGAAAAGTGGAAGAAAGAGAACTGATGTGATCGACAGTAACATAAAAAAATATATAAAAATATAAAGATAAAATATAATACTGACAATAGCAATATGACAACTGAACAGACTGGCACTTTAATAGACTTTCAACCGCACCGCTCATACAACTAGGGCGTTCTTCGAGGAAGTGCCGGAACTTTTAGGAACGGAATTGGTACCTACTTAGCATTTATATATACGGATTACCGCTGGCACATAGACCTCAATTTTCACCAATAGTGTGTTAGCTCAAATTTGGCACTTACCTCCCTTTGACAGAAAAATCATTTAACTGTATATGCTTGGTGAGCAGCAGTTAGTGTAGTCATATTTACAAGCCTTGATTACAATTATAATTCCCATGTACATTCTTCACTGGCTTCGATTTCATAATTGATGTTACTAATATAGGTTAACAGTTCTCCACAGATTTTCATATTTTTTTTCAGATTATTGAAAGACTGGCCAAATGGATATGTTTTTACGAAAGCTATAGCAGAATCTGTTGTTGAAGATGAAGGTAAAGACTTACCCATCGCTATAGTTCGGCCAGCGATAGGTGAGTTCATATCGAAAATTTAACAACATTTTTTCTAACCAATTCATATTGATTTTAAATGGTTTCCATATTTTAATTTATGGTCTGTCATGGTAGGTAATATTTTGAAACTATACTGAAAATATCTGGTAGCACTATACTTATACTATATAAGTACCTGGTTGGCCAAGTTTTCCTGGATATTATTTTTTTCGGAAAATATATCAGATACGAACGTAAATTGAACTAAAATACTTTCTTTGAGAGTTTTGTAACTATTGCGATGTGCGCATATTAACCCCAAATGAAAAATGAACCGTATTCTTGATCTAACCAAAATAAAAGCAAGCAACATTTGGATAGTTTCATAAAGCGCCATTTTATAAGTAGATATAAATATATATATATATATATATATATATATATATATATATATATATATATAAAACAGAATTCTTCGTGGTATCTATACACGTTCATGGTAATAAAATAAAGTAAACTAGAACATTTATTTGAAACTAATCAAACAAACCTCCTAGCGGAGCTGGTTATACGAGTTCACGAAACATCGAAATACTTCCATATACCTTGGACGGTAAATGTTAGAAACATTAAGTTGTTTATCAGAATCAACGGAAATGAGCAACATGTTGCTAATGATGTTGCCAACAAGTATCTCAACAACCGGTAACAAGTTGATGGACAGTCATCAACGTCAAGCGGTATAATATCGAAGAAGTTTGTTGCACGTTGTTTGTGTCTGTTTACCATTCTAAATGGAATACATCGCTCAGTATTGACGGTATTGTCTGCAATATTATGAATCAGACATCGGCATTTTTGGCTTGAATCGCAAACGGATATAAATTCGATTTCAATTTTTAAAATCCAATTTCAGTATCGCATAACTAGCTTTGTCAAGATTTATATGATATATGTTGACATTATTCATAACCGCAACTTCAGGAGCATTTTCTTTATTGTCATAATGAGTCCATACATCATTTGGTGTTCGCAACATTTTTAAAACCAAACCCTGTCCGTCTAATAAGTTGAGTAGTCTAAACTTGAAAATTTAGTAAACCAAATCAAAACTATTTGAATTTTATATACACAATTCAATAAGTTAACTATTTTTTCAATCTTAACTCTAAACTTTACTCCACTCGAACACATGTAACAAAACACTGTCAAATTCACTGTTATGGTGATACGGACTGACCGACACGCGCACGCTTATGCAATATGCTGAATGTGCATTATATATACCTATATTTGCGATTAAAATTACAACGTATTGAGGTCGTTTATCGCATCCTAGTTTCCATCGCTTCCGATCTCGCCAATCTTCTGCATTCAGGTTCCTATCTAGCATTGCGGAGTCTATACCATCTCTCCAACTTATTCTTGGCCTTCCCCTTCTTCTGCGTTGTGACGGGTTCCAGTTCATAATTCTCTTAGGCCATCTAGTATTCGCTATTCTGCATACATGCCCATACCATCTTAATTTCTTTGCTTCTATGGTATCTATAATACTAGTTGCTATATTCATTCTGTCCCTTATTTGTTCGTTTCTTACTTTATCCAGTATGGTGAGTTTACAGCACCTTCTCCAATATCCCATTTCCACTGCATGCAGTTTCTTTTTCATCTGTTCTTTCGTTTCCCAAACCTCAGCCCCGTATGTAACAATACTTTCTACTATTGATTTATATATTCTAATTTTAGTATTTTGTTTTATTTGGTTACTCCACAGCACTGAGTTTAGTTGGCTAGTTACGACTCTTCCTTGATTTACTCGGCTCTTGATTTCTTGAGTACTTGTGCCATCACTTGTGATTATTGTGTCAAGATATTTGTATGAGTTCACTCCCTTTACTACACCCTTTGGTAGCTGAAGATTCCTTTGTACATTTCCAACTACTATGTATTCTGTTTTATCGGTGTTTATGGTTAAGCCCCATTTATCATACTCTTCATCTAGCTTTCTAAGCATATAATATACATCGTCTTCATCTTTAGCGAGGATAACCTGGTCGTCAGCAAAATTTAGTGTGAAGATTTTCTCTCCGTCTACTTCTATTCCCATATCACGGCACATACGTCTCCATCGTCTAAGTGTGGAATTTAGATATATTTTAAAGAGAGTTGGAGCTATCGCGCATTCTTGGCGAAGTCCCTTTGTAATTGAAAAAGACTCTGATACTCTGTTGCCAATTTTAATATTGCTTTATTTTATGCCGTAATTCATTTATTATGATATCAATCAAATCTGATAATAGTTGAATTCTATCAAACAAAATGGCAGTTCAGGAAACATACTTTTTTTTGGAATTCATGGGTAATGGGGTTATAATAAGGTATCGTCACAAAAAATTGTAGGTACATATCTTTTTCTTCATATCATATTTCCACAACATGAAATTCAACAGAAATAGCTTTCATTTATTTATTTTTTCGAAATTTTCTTTTGTTATCCTCGAAGACAAAAAGAAATTATTGTATTTTTTGTTTTCAGTAACATCAAGTGTTAGAGAGCCGGTGCCTGGCTGGGTAGATAATATCTA